>JAZHYW010024063.1:0-66188 GCA_037355805.1 Ixodes ricinus
GAAGTATAGGAGAGGATAAATGCCGCAGGCGTAGCTGGCCAATAATGGTGAATTCCGCTCGCAGATTTCGAGCGCTCCGGCGCTCCATTTCGAGCGCGCATAGCCCGCTCCAGATCTGGTTCTCGAGTTGGTCAACTTCCGCTCGTAGATCCCTGGCAGCGCCCGCTCCACGGAGCGCCTCCAACCCCGCCAGACTTGCTCCGCGGGATTTCACGGCTCTTTCCGGAAATTGACACTGCGCACTACGTCATTTCCTTCTAAATCGGCAATGCGCATGCGCGGCGAGTTTCGGCGAGGTCGCCGGGCCGGTCGGGCCGGTCAGGCCACGGTCAGGTCGTCGAGTTGGATCTGTTCGGATGCGTCGGTGGTTTACGAGGATTGTGACGGCTGGAACCCTATACCTCGCGTACATCAGGGATACAAAACCGGGACTGGAGCGTGGTAAATCGTAAGCGCTGACATTTATGATCGTGAGGAGGGAACGAAAAAAGAACCACAAAAATTCCGGAGGCAGACGCAAGGTTAGGTCTGTTCATTCTGCAGTCAATGATTGTTTACCGTTTTACCTAGATTCCGGAATGCGTTTTTCCCGTGCACTAAAGCAAGAACAGATTATGCAACGACCGTGCAAGTGATGGTTTGTTACCTCTGTTTTTATTAGAGTCGTACCAGAAATCTGAACTCCACCGATGGAAATCGCTGTGCGTTCACCGCCGCTTCGAGACGGCCGAAAGGTATGTGACGGTGCCGAACGCGGACGTCTTCCGCGTTATTTGGTGACATGGGCGCCGCGGTACGTGTAATGTCGCCCGGCCTGTTTCGCGCCTATTTCGCAGTGGTGTCAGTTGGTACTGGTCGTCGTAAAGATTAATCGGCTGAGGCGGTGGGGGCTAGTCAAGTTCAAGCAGCGACCATTTTGAAGGGCCGACGGGGAAGCGGGGGAGAGTTGTGGGAAAGTCGCTCCAAAGATTGCGACTTTATCTTCGCCTCGTCGATTCGGAGCAGGTCCTACGAGAGCGAAACTTTCGCCTTGCCCTATTGAACAAATTTATATGAATTTAATTCTGATATGTTTATTGGACACATTTTTCATATCAGAACTTGTTATTTCATGTCAGTTTCATATGTCGCATATCAGTTTCAGCTAGGCTAGGTGGCGCTAGGTGCCGCCCAATTCATGTGCAACAAAATTATTTTCATTTGCTCATGCCACCATGTAGATACATACGCATACCACTAGCATCAGCTGAACATATTATTGAGCAATACCCATACACGGCACAAGAAACATGAATACAACCGCACACCCGATAACTACTTCTCAGCCATGCGTTTCCGCCTTTTATACTGGTAGTTTTGAAGGTACGGATTTCTTCGGTGACCACCTACAATAAATAACAGTCCCAAAATGTTCTGTTATTTTCAGTAATGTCATACCTCTTAAAGTATTCTGAACGGCTCAGGGGATGAATCTCTTTGTAAAACGTAAACGCTCATGCCGTAATTATTTGAAAGCCAATTAATGAAGCCGCTCCACTGCGGTTCAAAGCCACGTGTTTGCTTGCTCGCGCGGCACGTCGTATACTGAAAAACAATTATATGAATATATTGCTGATATGTTTATTGAACACATTGGAATATTCTGATATGAAATTCATATAAGTTATCATTTAAATCACATATTAACTTGTATGATGCATATCAGTTGGCATATGTTGCATATCAGTTCTCATATGCCGCATATCAGTTTTTGGGTATTTCATATCTGTTTCATGTCATATATCGGTTTTTCGATAATTCATATCAGCTTCATATGTCGCATATCAGTTTTTGGATATTTCATATCAGTTCTTATATAGGTTCATATAATTGTTTTCAGTAGAGTCCCTCGCGGATTTTGGAAAGCACTCCGGATCTACGAGTGGAATTCACCATAAGTCAGCGCGCCCGTGGCCTAAAGGTCGTCGTGATTGTCTCCCAAGAGGAAAATCCTAGGTCCGATGCCTGGATGCGGATACACCTTTTGTTGTTTCTAAGATGTCAGATTCTGGTAAATTCGAGAACCCTGTTGGTTATTTTAGGCTAGTATGTTCTACGCGCCGAAGCTTCTACGCCGGTGGTTCCAAAAACCTACTATTGTATTTTTGGAGGCTGCCGGTGTTGGTAGTAGGTGGTGGTCCGACAGGTGCTTGCTGGGTACCGGCGCAGGGCTGCGTGGATGGCCTTGAATGCCGGTGGTGGCAATGGCTTGCCTTGTCAATGTCGGGAAAGGAGAGGCAGCCGCTGCTGCAGGCGTCGCTGTGGCCGGGGTGTAGACGTCAGATTCCTCCGTAAAGGCGACCCGGTAACGGCGGGGGCCCGCGTCCTCGCGGGCCCCGTCGAGGGCGATGAAGGACACGGGCGACTGACCACCTATTTAATCCAAATCCCAGGGTCAATTGTTCCAAAGCGATACTCGTGCGCACGAGTTGAGCACGCGCCACTGCGAGTTGGGCACGCCCTCGTCTAGCTCAGAGTTCGTGCCCGTACGACCGCTAAACTCAGACCGCCGTGACTCAGACATAGCCTCCTCCAAAGGCTGACTCAGAATACTACAACGACGCTTCTACATGAGGGCTCCGCCTGGCGAGCCGTAGTCAGCCTCGCCCCAGCGCTCGATCCTGCTTTTACGCCGCCATCCACGCCTGGGATGATAGCCTTTCACTTAGTTTCCTTTAGTTATTCGTCGCCTCATTCCTTGTCATTTTGTGACAATATGAAAAAGCCCCGAATGGTGTCCCTACGTCCTGAATTTTTCAATGAGTCAACCTAGTTCAAATTATGGTCAGGTGACAATAAAATAATGCAGCATTCAATTAATTCTCGACTGTTGTCCCGAGTCAGGCAGACACTTAAGAATATGCTTTTACGTTTACACTGAAAGCATATATAAAGTAAATTTTGAATGTGTCCTGCTAATAAAAAATAATTAACATCAAGACGCATGAGTATTGGTCCTAAAATTGCCACCAAACAGAAGTCTGGAAACTTAATGATATTCAAAACGCCAATGCCAACCGACAATCAAGATACTCCCCCTCCCTCTCTCTCTAAAAAAAAACAAAAAAAAAACGGTTATATAAAGAGAAAACATGCGCCACAAAATAAAAATGACCCGGGGACACGTCTGGTTTTTGGTAATAAGTTAGCCGCTTCTCTTAGGATATAGGATGCTGGTAACTAAAGCAAATAGGTTTTTTTCGTTTTTTCATCCACTCACGCTTGAATGCTGAAACACTTTTTGAGCAGATATTGCGCGAGACCTAGAGGTTTAAGCAAACGCACTCTGATTAGTTATACCTTTCAATTAGTACACTAGAATGCACAGCGCAAGTTGGCTTCCCTATTGTGCACGTCGGCTTGAGCTTGAGAACTTCTCATTGGTTTCCAGGCTGCACAGAATGACTCTGTTTTTGGTCCAACATATACTGTAAACGACTTAATTTTTGAGAATACCTATGTTTTGCGAATTTCGCGAATCACCTACAATTCGCGAAAACTAGGTCACTTCAACAATACCGGTAAAATTAAAACTCATTGGAATCTTTATTGAGATTCCACCGCCTCGCGAAAAATAGAAGCCGCGAATTATTCAAAACTTTCAGCTTTGACCTAAATCACGAAATATTGAGCTCTGGGAAAAAGAAAGTCATTTACATTATGTGGGGACCTGGCGAGGTGGTTGCTGGTTGGGTTTTGTCATTCTGAAAAGAAGTTGAAGCGGTATTCATGAGAATAACAGTAATGTATTTGGTTTTAAAACGCTGTAGACCGCATTGTATCCTTCTGCCAACAGTATTGAGTTTATAATCACTTGAAAGAGCTTAGTTTCAGATTTCCAATCATATCAAGTTTAATGAAAAAATGCAATATGTCACACCGTCGAAATCTGCTAAACCTTGCCTGATATCATCAGAGGAACCAGCGGCATCATAATTGAGTAAAAATTACAGTGAACTAGAATATAGGGGTAGTGGATAACTCGTCGGCGGCGCTCCATTGGCCGTGTGAAGCCAGGAAAGTGTAGACTACCGCGAGTGGCGCTGTTGTCGAAATCCGGAGGACATGGCTACTCTAACATTAAATATGGCGTCGCGTACGACTCTCAGATGGTTTCTGTGGTGTCTATGGTCGTTTTCGGCAATTTGTTTTCGTGAATGTCAAGTGCTATAGCGTTAGTGATTACATAGGTTCTGAGTCTTGTCGCTAAGCAATGAAAACGAAGAGAAGAGACAGATGCGAATGCTCGCTACGCGCCAGCATGCAAGACGGGTTACCCCGGTTGTCACTACATTGCCTAAGCGAAGCTTTAAACATTAATTCATAGACGTTGAAATACCCATAAAGCATACATAGGCCACAATAATGAACCGCTAAGATCAAAAATCAGCTACGCCTGGCGCTAACTTCGCTAGCAGGAGTGCTCCGGAATCGAACACCAGCGGCTACCTGGTAGGTTCTACCACGAAACGCCTCACCTGGAAGCCGGCTATTTTCCACTACTCTATTCTAGCTCACTGCAGTAAAAATAAACTATGATGTCACTGACGGCACGCTTGCGCATTAACCCTCTTTTTCGTTTTCTTTTATTGCCCTATGGCTTTTTTCAGCAAAACATGATATGCTATTTAAGTAAGGTTAGCGTATTCCAGCAAATTTAAAATGTTTTGTTATTGCTTGAAAAAGAAATCTACCTGCGTCCCTCTGAGGATAGTAGGTAAGGTTGTGGCGAGGTGTAGCATGCTGTGATGTGTGACTTATTAGATTTTTCAGTAAACATGATGTCCCGGAAAGCTTAATTTAATTCCGAGTTTTTTTAATAATAATAATATACTTAAAAATATTTGTTATTTTTATGTGCCCAGAAACAGCCAGTTTGGTCTGCCCTTTGGTGCGCAAAGAAGTAAAGTTTTAAAAATTAACACGGTAAACACACTGCAACAAATGACAGACTAATAAGGCTACAGTGACTGCCGGCTTCTACAGAAAGTATAAGTGCGTTCGAATCCTGTTGTTTTCGCTGTTCGGCATTTGTTACCCACTTTTATTTGTTTTGTTTGTTTGTAGTATCAAAACTCGTTTTGTTTCAAAGCTGTTGGTCTCCCCTTCATTGGCGAAGACTCCGCCGAGGCGTGGACCTATCGCCTTGTTGGCAGTCCTTTGTGTGCCAGACAGCACTCCTCAGGGACAACCTTCTGAGGATATTATGATGTCCTAAGGATGTCCTCAAATGATCCTGGAAACATCCTAAAACGTCCTATTGTCCGGCCTCAGGACATCCTCCAGAACGTCGTCAGCAGGGCAAATAAGGATTTTTCTAGATACATTTTTACGACGGTGCACTGCAGCTGCAGCTGTTTACTGAGCTGTTTGGATGCTTTCGTTTTTATTGTTTCTAGGTTTTCTCCAACTGGATTGTTGAGCCTGAACATGCCGGCAAGAGCTGCCTGTAGAAAGAAATTCATTGTTGTGTACTATTTTAAAGTGAAATTCACACAACTAATTCTAGATTACTATTCCGTGAGAGGCTAAGCACATAGGGCAAGGGAAAGGGGAAGAAAGCTGACGGAATGCTGAAGAGGAAGAAGAAATCCTCTCCCCTCCAACATCCCGTCTGCTTCCTCCTCTGCATCTTTCCTTGCCCTATGTTTTCAGCCTGTAACTATGAGCATGATCACGCCATTCATTATTGCAAACAAAGGTAACTGTTCAAGAAATACTTTATTGGAGAGCGAATGTTATACATGACTTTTTTCAATGTCTGCACCAGACATGCAGTTTGGATTCGCATCTAGGCCAGCACTAGTCCCAATAGTCAGCGGGATCTAGAAAAAAATTATTTCCATAAGCATTAATAATAAAAAGAGGTAACGTGAGAAACTTATTATCATGTTGAACATCTCTGGCTTCTTGACTGCAGCTTTTTCAATTTCTCTTCAGCGTGACGCAGCCACTTTGATGATGGGCTCCACGTCAGCTTTGTTTGCACACTCTACATTTGCTTTCACTGCCTCTGAAACATTGATTTGTGATGACAGTCACAGCAGGAAACTAAGATGGTCTAGAAAGAAATCACAATTACTGTTCGTGCGGGGAAGATGCCCTTGCTACCGAGTCTACTTTCGCAGAGTTGATAAGCTCGAAGCATTCGTTTACGCGCCGGCATCTTTCCTGCCAAAATTGCCGTTCACTGCTTTCCGCCATTTCGAAGAAGTACTACATATAAAAAGCACTAACCTTTGTCACTGCCTTGCATTGCTGCCACCATCAATTTGGATGGAAGAACGCGGATATAGAGATCATTAGCGTTGACTAACAACTCAGTGATATATTTCTTGTTTCTGAAATCGTCGTCATATTCTACCTTCGCCGTTAATGAAAACATTTAAAATTTTTAAACACCAGAAACCAAATAGCTAATAAACAATAATAAGTTAATAATAAATAAACGGCAACTAAAAAAATATATTGTTTAGAAAATAATTTTAATTGAAAATTTAAACTTCAAAAATTTTATTTTTTTAATTAGTTTTAATTTTGTAGTTTTATTTATTTTTATTTTTATTTATTTCGAGTTGTCATTTATTTATTTATTTATTTATTTATTTATTATTTATTAATGTTTTTGACTATTTGGTTTCTGGTGTTTAAAAATGTAAAATGTTCTCATTAACGGCGAAGGGAGAAGAAGATGACGAATTGAGGAAGAAGAAATATATCACTGAGTTGTTAGTCAGCGCTGCGGGTAAGTTTCCTTCTAGTGTGCCTTTGAGTGTGACTGTATCCGCCTTGTTCCATCCAAGCATGAATTACCGACTAGCCCAAGCATCCACATTATCAAACCATCATCAACCTCGAGGCTATTTCTGTTTCTGTCCTGCCTTGACTTAGCTTTCTTGAGCTCTCTCGGATGGGTGGATAATTGCAATAACGGTACGTCTTGTAGTTGGCGGTAGCTTGCGCCACCTAGATTGAATGTTGCCAATGGAACTGAATTCCGAAATACTGCGCAAATACAAAACTAATAATAGTTGGTGCGTCCTGGTTGTATTAAAGAATTGTATGATCAAAACTATAGTTAAAAGATGTTTTAAACTTTACACAACTACATGTGCTAATTTGTATGTGAAATTTAGTTTTAGCAGTAAACATGAACTGTATATACTACCGTAATCCCATTCATTAATTAAAAAAAAACGCAATCAAATTGGGGCTATATATATCACCTGTAACTTTGCATCCTTCGTCCTCAATAAGTCCTCGCAAGGACGTTTCTAGGCTGATCCAGCGACTGACGTTCTCAGCATGTCCTGAGGACGTCTTGAAAGCCAGTGAGGACGTTTGTACCTTTTGAGGACGTCCTGAGGATGTCGGGTGTTGACTGAGCTTGTACCCCTCACTATAGTTGCCCCCTTCCGCCCGCGTTGCCGGGAAAAGGCGGACGCATACCCCACAGTGTGGGCATGCCAACACACAGCAACTATAGTACAGTGTAACTATAGACTCTATCTGACACACGTCAAGTGATCAGTGGGAGGCCATCCTTCGCAGCGATGACCTCGCCTGCCAGCATTGGCTGGTAGTAGATTGCCACCGCAGCGTTCGAGGCCAGCGGGACCCTGGAATTGGGATAAACACCTTTCCTCCCTGATTCCTTTTTTTTTTTTTTACTGAAATAAAGATGTTTTTAATCAACCTGCACTTTTAGACGCGCGTGATTGGTTGGTTCGTTGATGTCAAACGTCCGAAGACGACGAGCACAATGACGATGCACTTTGGATGTTGCATAATTTCCGCCTTCCTGTCGTAGCGTTGTTGTTGTTGTTGAAGACGTTTATTGATAGGTGAAAATTTCACCAGGCAATTTGTTGGACCAAGTTTAAAAATGGATGGATAGGCGGGACATTGGCAATTTACAAGTAATAGTATAGCTGTGGTCCCGCCGCTTGGGGTGTAGACCCTCTAGATATGAATGTCCAAGGCGGTCTCACCGGTCTCACACTGAAATCCGAGCAGACCGGACAGGACCGCGACACGCATGTCTTTGTCTCCCACTGGTTTACACCAGGCTTCGAAGCACGTAGGGCGGTGTTGTTGTTCTAGCGTGTTCAGGGCTTTCGTCCTTTCTTCATTAAAAATCGGACAGTGCCAGATCAGATGACATTCGTCGCACTTGACGTCTCGATTTCTGCAGTAGATGCAGCCTTCGGAGCAGGCTTCTTCTTCTTTCCTTTGCTTCTTTGACAATAGACTATAATCGTGGTCTACTGCCGTTGAAGCGTTGGCGAGTTTCGACTTCCTCTCACGGGCCGCTCGCTCCCATCGCTGGGTGCGGGCCGGTGTGATGCCGGCTTGGGCCCTTAGCCTTCGGAGGGTGACTGTCTCGTGCCGTCGGAAGGTTCCCCGAAGGAATGCTCGCTTCGGGGGCTCGCCTCTGGCGTTGAGTTTGGTCTGCTCAATTTTCTTGTATGCTAATTTGATGTTGAGGATGGTTCCTCGGGGTCGTACAAGTTGAAGGCGGTCGGTGGCGGTTCCACAGAGGGGCTGGCCCCGGGTCCTGGCGTCGAAGGTCGATACGATTAGCTCTTTCGATCGCCGCCCGGTGCGCCCTCTCGTTGCCGGCGATGCCCGCGTGACCGGGAATCCACTCCACCCTGATGGTGAGAGGGTTTAGGTCGCGTCGTTCCAGGTTTTGCGCCAACCGGAATATTTCTCCGACTGCTCCGTGTGCCATGACTTGCGTCCTGAGCGCGCTCACGGTAGCCTGGGAGTCCAGTGAAGACGCGCAGTGTGCGGAATTTGTCGCTCGACGTCGCAGCCGCGTCTTTGATGGCTTCAAGTACGGCTTTGACTTCCGCTTCCTGCGCAGATCCGGATCGCTGCAGCTCCGTGCTTTTCGTTGTCTTCTCATAATAGAGTTTTAGTAGATCGTTCCGATACCTCCGATACGCCCGATAACGATACTATATATGTAAGCGCAAAGGCGGAAGCAGAGTATCGGGTATCGTTATCGGAGTCATCGGAACGATTTACTAAAACTCTCAATACCACGCCGCCGTGGCCGCCACTCCGTCTTTGAATGCTGCGTCAACGTACGCATAAAGTTCGTCGTCGCATCCGTTCTTCTGCTCGTGCCGTCGAGCAAATTTGCGCCTTCTGCCGGTGTTTGTCGCCGAGTTCATCCTTCTCGGGATCGGCCAGGCTGGGGTGACCGTTGTCTTCTGCCATGGTGGGATGAGATCCGGTATCGGTGGTGGAGTTATCGTTGCACACAGAGAGCTCCGCAAAAGCATTTCTCAAGCTCCCAATAAAAAAAAAAAAAAAAAAACAGGGCGGATTTTGTTTGTATAGTAGCGCGCGGTTCACGTCACGAGCCGAGATTAAAGAAAAACGAAAGGGCTCGCTCTTTCACGGTCTTGACAGTCAAGTTCACACGCTCTCCCCGTTCCATTCGTCTTACACTGAATTGGAGAATCAGCCGCTCAGGATCCGTAAGTGCCTTTGCCGAATTTATTCCGGTAATATTTAGTCTTTCACTCAGTTTCGAGCCACCCTGCTCGGAAATCAGTGCTTGCAAGGAGCGTTCACGACTCGCGTCGCAATATTGGCCTCGGTGGCAGTTTTCCGAAGTGTTATCTTATTTCTTGGATCGGCAGATTACCTTCGACTCTCCAGCCTTCCCGACGTGCAACGCCACCGACTACTAGAATGGGTAAGCTTCTCCGGAATTGAATGCTACACCTAAGGAGGGCGCGGGAGTTACACTCTCAGAAAAAAGGTGTATTATTACACCCTTTGTCCCATATAATACACCCCAAAACTTCAATTCGACGTACAGCGTCCTATAGTCGAACTTACGGTCCCAAATTTTACGAGGGTCTTGATAGCCGTGTGGTACAGCCTATTAAAATAGCTAATGTACGTGTTACTGACTACAGAAAAAATAATCGGGGTTTTCTTGGTCTTACTGCAAAAACTCAGTGTTTTCTTTCTGTGGTCTTTGATACGTACTTTAGCTATCTAATAAGTTATATCGAACCCTTATCAAGCCCCCTCGTAAAGTTTGGGGCCACCTGTTCGACTATAGTGCGCTGTACGTCGAATCGAAGTTTTGGGGTGTATTATATGGGACAAAGGGGTGTAAGGTGATACCATTTTTTTTTTCAGAGTGTACTTTACTTCTCCCCCGAATCGATGCCCACGTTTGTTAGGAGTACATTATTCTTAAACCACCATAAACTGAGCTACTATTCACCTCTTTTTTATCATTCATTCTTATAATTTAAATCACTCTTCCCCGTCTGCAGTACCAAGTATCCAGCTATAACAATGATCCAGGCAAACCTATTCATAGATTGCATGTGACGGCATTCGCCGGGACCGTTCGCTTCACCGTGTCAGTTTCATAACGCAAAAGTATTTAGTTGCAAAAAAAAAAAACAGTAAGTAGAAACACCAATCAATACCAAACAATGGCGACACTTGTAAGCTATGTCTGTGATATCCATTTTCTCTATACTCATTCGCTCCGACCCATTTCAGGCGAGAATTTCAGGTGTTATTGAAACACTACGCGGCTTCATGTAGGCAGTACTCACATCGGCGCGTCCTTACAATTTACTTCCAGAGGGCATTGGCGGCACCGATATTGACCACTTAAGTTACTGCCTTAAAGCGTTGGCTTCACTACCTGGGAGCATTGCGCGAGGATGCTCGTTCAACCTCCATTCCACACAATCATGATCTTTGTTTTGGGAAGAAAAAATCAGCAGTTCTGAGAATAGGCTGCCCACGACGTTAAACATAATGGTGAAATTCTGGTTAAAGATACACAAAAGACGAGGTAAAGGTAGAAAACAAACAGAACATGGAAGCAGGGTGTCGAACCGAACCCGAACCCGAACCGAAAACCGGATCGAAACCGTTATTTTTGACCGAACCGGAACAAAACCAAAACCGAAATTGAACGCTTCATATTGAACCCGAACCGGAAAAAAAACCATAATCTGATGTGGCGGTTACCGGTCCAACGAAAACGGTTCAGGGCCAATTGTGTCAATAATTTGTCTAAATGGGAAAAGTTGCGAACGTATATTTTTCTTATGTTGCCAAGACTAATCCTACATACTGTAAGATATTTTTCCATTTCGTTTTTATTGCATACGTCATACAAAATACATCATCGTCTGGAGGGCCGCAACTTTCCTTTGTTTCTTCCATTGACCCTGGCGGCAAGGTAGCGGCGGCGGCGATTTCAAAGCACCGCTTGGCCGCTTGGCTATGAAATGTCCAAGTGTCGGAGTGGATTGCGCCACAGTAGGCACGGGGGCCTGCGCGTCTGCGAATGTTTGACCACAACGTGGACCACAGTTGCAGTCAATGAGCCATTTAGCCAATCGAGCACTGAGAGCGCACCACGTGACTTTCCGCTTGAGTGGAGCGGCACGCTGAAGGAAGCTGGGACAAGAACCGCACTGCATCGCCAGTATAGTTTGTAGGGTAGCCTGTGGTCCTTTCTAATGAAAAATAATCTTTTTTTCAACGTGCTCGGAGTGTTTACTTACAAAAAAAAAAAAAAAAAAGAGGAAAAAACATGGTTTGTCGGAGGTAACATTACTCGGCGATGATTCGCCGACGCGCCGCGCCCTGGAAGGAGGCCAGGGGAAAAAAAGGGGGAAAGGGGAAAAGGCAAAAAAAATGTCTTTTTTTATTTTTTTATTTGTAGGTTTGTCAGATTAGCGCCCTGCTAATCTGACAAACCTACAAAAAAACACATTTTTTTTTGCATGCATGTCGCCTGCATGTTGCCTGTTCAACCATTTTCTCATTTCTGTTTGAAGTCCTCTTTCATCGACTTCAACTGAGCATTCGAGAAACGTCTTTCGCTGTGGTGGCATTACCGGAACTTTGTTCTGTAACTGACAGGTACAAATGACCCGGTCTCAGTCCCTCAGACCGGGTCATTTCCATAGATCGTTATTTGCGATAAAAAGACAAGGTGACTAGACAAAGCATCTCCACGAGATCTTCAGAACAGCGTTTTTCCGCCGGAACTCGAAGCGCTGTCAAGCTGTAGTCACATTTCATTATACGTGCGTGTTCACGTGCCCGGTCATTGACACATCGGCCAGTCTGGCCGATGTATACATGACCGTTTAATCGGATTCTTGTGCTGGAGAAAGTCAGCAAAAAGTAAAAAATACCTGTTCTAATGTTTCTGACGTCTTTGTCTTTTATGACACAGGCTTGCACGGTAAACCACTTCAACGTGCTTGTGATTGTCACCCAGGGTGATTATACAGTTCAAATAATAACTTAAAAATTACTCCACATTAAAAGGCTTCCCGTGTTCATATTTAGGCGTCACAGCGAGAAATTTAAAATTGGAATGCAATGTGCCGTTGATGACATAGTAAAAATAATAAAAAATATGTAGTTTTAACTTCTTTCATGCAATATGACCGGCGAAAAATCAACGAACGGATTTATCGATTGGTTAGTCTATTAAAGAGGTAGCGATCAGTCGGGTTAATTTTCTAATCAAACCACAGCTCCAATGAGCACTCAATGTTTTATGAAAGCTATTGCTTGTTCGAGAAAACAGAAATACGTGGGACAAGCGGTTGTATACGAACCAACACACTGAGATTATGGAAGCATCCGACTTAATAATAATCGCTTTGCTGTATTTTCACGCATGTGAAACGATACAACACAACCTTTACTAAGAAGAAACGACAATTAAAACATCAAACATTTAATAAGGAGGGTCAAGCTGAGCCGGAAACGGGCTTGTGTCGTCGATGTCCACACTTCTGAACGTGCGCCCGTAGCAGACGACGCACGGCGGTATCCCCGCTTTCGCAAGTTTCCAATTTCGGCCGCACGGTGGCGACACGGTTCGATCTCGAGGCGAATAGGCAACCTGCAATTCAGTTTGGCGCGACACGTTGCGCCATCTAGCGGCTGCAAAATAAAAGAAAACTGGGTAGGCCAGGCCTGCGCGGGTCGGGGTGCTGCGGGCGGGCGCATCCAGAAACGACGTGTGAACGTGGCATTTCGGATCGGCGTGAGCTTTTTTGGAACTGTTTTTCGCAAAAGTAAGTCCCAACTTCACGTCTCTATGACCTCACCGGGTTCCTGTAACATCTCGCCTACTCCTAGAATCCCCCCCCCCCCAAAAAAAAAAAAAAATTAACGTTGCTACTGCTGCGTGAAAGACGGCCACGGTCGTGAAGGTGACTCAAGCGTCAAACTTCACCGCTTCCCTTTGAGATCTTGGGAAGCGACACGGCGACAGAAGTGGATTAACTGCAGTGCGACGCATCAAGTAAGTAAATTTTACAGAAACAGTTGGGGGAAGTGAACGAAAATATATGTGCGGGCTTGGAAAGTGGTCGGACGAACTCGTTTTCAGACTACTCGGCAAAATAACATATTTATACAAGTTGTATTACGAGTCGCTTTGACAGCCACATTGGGAAATACGATAGGAACAATCGGGCCGATTGTTGCTTCGCTGTGGCGTCGAAAATCGGGCGATCAGGTCTTCAAGCGAAAGTCCCGTCGGCCCGTTCCGGCACTCCTAATGCGGTTCGGCACGCGTGGTCGCAACCAAAACCTTCCAAACCTGCGAGTTTTCAAATAGTGGATTTTCGTAGTACAAAGTTTTGTTTGTTTCAGCAACCAAATTTAATGCTGAGTCTGGTAACAAATATGACGGCGTGCAGAAAGCAGGATGCTACAGTTTTTCTTTAGAAAAAGCTCGTGCGAAGCGTAAATATCCTTCTTACACGTATACTTCGTTACCTGTCGCCTTTTTACACCAGGCTTTGCAATGTGCGTACGGTTCTGTAGCGTGCAGAGTTTGGTTCGAATTGCCCACATTTTATTCTAGTGTGTGGGTGTCGGGAGAAGAAGAGGACGGCCGAGCGAGGCGCGAGCGGGGGCCAGCCAGCGAAGAAAAAGGAAGAGCGTGCTGCACGAGGCTGGGGCCGGGCAGGAACGATAGATCCGTTCTGGTTGGTCTGGCCCATGGCGAACCCCGGAGAATTCCACCAGCGAGGTTCGGGGACCGGCGGAAGCGGCGAACCGTGACCATACCGGCCTAGTCCATGACGATCCCGGAGTGGTTCCGCAGCGAGACTCTGGCTGTAATAGCCCGGAACAGCTAGCCTACGCAGCACTGGCGTGGGGAGGACGATCCGCAGGCCTGGACACGGGCTCCGACTGTGAGCTCTGAACGACGGGCGACAACTAGCGTCGGCGGGTCCGGACTGCCGGCTATCGAAGACGGGCATCCGGGATGTACAATAAACCCATTCGCTGCCTTCTCGTTGTGTTGTTCCACTTCCGACGGGCGAAGCACAGACCGATCGGGCGGCCACAAGTAGTAAAGACAACTTAAACTGGTGTCCAAATGACGACTCTAGAATATTCTCTAAACACTTGAACCTATCAAGGCTCCCCATGGTCTTAAAAAACACACATAAAAGAACCACGGGACATGGGACGTAGGTGCACTCGGGGACTGCTGAAATCGGGGTTGCCGCCGCTCGCAACGGCCCGACGGGCAGATTGGCCGCCTCATTAACACAGACGCCTCCGCTTGTGGCGCTGAATGCAGTACTCTCGTGGCGCCGCCTGGCCATTGCCGGCTGCCTATCCGCAACTCCAGCAAAACGGATGCCACCAAGCGGGAAAACCGGGAACCAGCCGGACCAGGTCGATCCACGCCCCTCCGCGTCTCTGCAGCTTTCGCGGACACGTGTTGTCGGCGCGGTGGCGAACAATGTAATTTGACGAAGGTCCGAAAATTTCTTAAATTTACCTGAGTGTTCATTAGTGTGGTGAAGCCTCAGTAAATTGTTTCCTTTTATCACGTGTTTGAAAGCCCGTTTACTCCACAACACATGGACGCGTGCTTTCGATTTCTCGGACAAAAAGGAATCACGGAAAAACGTCTGGATTTTTTGTCTGTCTCGAATCACATTCAAAGTGACGACTACTTGGTAACTCATAAGTGGTTTCTTTATAAGGATGTAGAACAGTGGACTGAGGACGACAGACGAGGTGTTTCACTGGAGGGAACACCAATGTTGCCGTCAAGTGCATGGGAAGGTTCGATAGCTGCTTTTCTTGAGTTTGGTTGTGTTCGATTAGCTTTAAGTTTGAGCCACTCATGCCGGCCGGTGCGTTGGCTATTCATCTTGGCTGCTTTTCGCCGAAAAAGCCTCTGGACCACACTGAAGGAGTTGGGCTGATTTCGCAATTACTTGATTCAGGAAAACCTGCTCGCTGCATTTGATTAATGAGGGAAATTGTCTGCTTTCAAAAGGTGGGGGACGCGTCTCGCAAAGTTAGAAGCTGTCACGGCATTGTGATCTATCGCACCTCCAATATTTATATCATACCCCCGTCGAAGCCAACAGCAATATACGTATACATTGCTCAGGTTGACCGGCCACAAAAAATACTCATTTTCTCCGTTCAGATTTCGAAGTCAAATTCAATGCAGAGAGGTTCTCCGTGAATCTCCGATGAAGACTCTCTTCAGCTTGTCCGCATTCGTCTCCGTGCTACCGGCTAGAACTATTTGGCTAAGCTTAAGCAGTATCTCTCTGTCTATCAAATATACTTTTATTCAGCAGTTCACCTAATAGCAAGTCAACTAGGCTTAAGTTTCAACCCGAAGAATATACTAATATCGCTTTAGTTGGACATAGTACGTCAAAATGACTTCTCGATTACTACTAAAACCTGAGTTGAAATACGAGTATCAGCTGCTTAGTGGGGCGCCAGCGGGTTAACATGCTCCTTGGCTCAAGAAGCGCTTGCCTAATTTTCGTAAGTTTCCTGCAGCCTGTGTTGTTGACCGAGCAGACGACTGGAGCTGTTTCTTAAACGCTGATACGCACAAAAGCTCGATTTCGCGGACAGATAAGTCGCATGGTCGATGCATGCGAGTTAGCTGAAAATTTCTCTCGGTGGAACAATTTTGTAGTCATCGCCGCTTTCCTTAGATGATCAAAACTGATTAGAATCTATTACCGTCTCTCCGGAGCCCATTGTTTCGGTTTTGAACGAAATCTCTGAAACGAATGTTTGGCATGAAAAGAACAAAAAACACCGGGAAAACAAAGCTATGCTCTGCAAGTTTATGTGCACCGGCTACACTTAACCGTCTCAGTTCAAATACCTATGAAATTGGCCATTAAACAAAAGAAAGTCTGGTAAATTAAATGTGCCACCCGTTCAGGCGGCCCGGCCGAGCCGATGCGACCTGGACCCAGCCGCCATGTTTGTTTGGTGGTGGCGCCCCCTATAGGTCGCTGGAGTCGCGAATAGTCAGAGCCATTTCAAGTCGATCTCATAAATTTCTCCGTATTGCCAATTATGATCACTTGGAGCCAATGACATTTAATAAGACATGTTTCAAGATTAATAAAACAAATAAATTAACAAGCTCAGGAAAGGTTAGTAATTATTTATATTATACAAAATTGCTATACAAATCCTGACTGGTCTATACAGCACACTGAATTTCGACATCAAAATATCAACAAGTCCAATATCACGAGCTTATGCTCCCTATGCTCCATCAAATAAAGGAAATATTTCGTAGTCTATCGAAATTTCTATTGAGTCAAACCCACTTGATTCATTTCCGGGGAAGGTGGCGACTTGTCCACTCCTAACCACCAGGATCGCTGCCTACTTCCGTCTCCCATTTTATTTCGGAGTCTGTATTAGTCTCAACGATATTTGGTCTCACCTTCATTTGGGCGATGAACAGCTCACGGGGTTCAACCAAGCAGGACAGCATGGTGGTCTCCAGAGGATTGTTAACGCCATCAGAAGATATGGACGCCGGATATGAGGTGTTCTTGCTGGCAGGCCAAGGGGTCGTCCGGAAGTTTACCGGCATTCAAAAAGTGAATATTTTTATCTGGTGTACCACACATATCCGTGTTAAAGGGGCCGTGAAATGATTTTTCAACTTCTTCCTTAGCTGGAAACCTCAACTCAAAAGCGAACTGTGAAATTACGCCGTCGTGACATGCTTGGGCACCGGTGCGATGACCCCAAGCTTCCACCATGCTTTTTAAGCACACTATAGAACTTGGCATTCCCAAGTGATGATAAGTTCCGTCACGGCACTCATTGGCCACAAACGCGAATTCAAATATTCGTCGACGAATTGATTGTTGACGAGCGCATACGGCCGAGTGACGCAGTTCTCGTGCCCATTCCGTGGATTGGGGTCGGCTGACGTCATTTTGGCCTTTGTAGGCATTTCAAAGAGGGTGTTTAGAACCATACACACATGATGATAACATCATAGCACACTGACATTAAGGAGCACAAAATGGGCCCAGCTACAGAAAATAAATATTACACTGGTAAGAAATAATTATGGCTGTAACTTGATAATTACAAAGACAAACACACCTATGAGCATCAGAGTTTTATAGTGTGTGTTGATGCATTGCTATATAGCAGGACATTTCATATACCTCATTTGAGCAAACGCCAGCTTGTCACTTGAAAAAAAAAACCCAAAAAACTACTGCGATCAAATGCGAGCTTTTGCAGGGAAAGCACGTTATATCAAAATTTTCAGAACTGCCAATTCGTAAAATCGTCGATTAGTACAAAAGGTTAAAGATCGCAGGAGCTTCATCGCTAAAAGTTGCTGTGATTATTCAGTGGCCCATGGCTGAAACAACTTCCCCTGGGCCCTGCACGCGACGTATACCTTTCGTTTCGATTCTCAGAAATTCAAACTTTCAAAGGGAGCTAGAAAAATGCGAAAAGTTTATCCTAAAAGCTATATCGTGATATCGTTGATTAGTGCAAAACGTAATCATTGCAGGAGCTTCCTCGCTATCAGTTTTCTGTGATTATGCGGTAACCTGGAGGTGAAACATCTTCCCCCGGGGCCCAAACATGCGACGCACAGATTTCGCATCGATTCTCAGACACTCCAATGTTGAAACAAAGCTAAGAGTATGCGAAAATTGCATGCTAAATGTCTTATCGATCCTCGAACACATCCGGGGATACGAGCACCACAACGGCGATATGACTGATGCTGTTGCACAGGTGCTATATCCAGAAAGATCTTGCACAGAAAGGGTGTAAAGTATCATTCTTTATGATCTTCACGTTATACCTACGTCAGGGAGCTCGAAGAAGCCCGAAATAGTCGGCAAACTGCAGTACATCACGACTCCGCGTACCGAACATACTCGCGTCCACCAGCTCTGGGCGCTGCCATCTTACCGGTGACATCACGGCTCTTGCGAGGTCATGTGACGAGTAGTCACCCGGTTGCTATGGAAACGGAGCCAGCTCAGCTCGTTGCTATGGTACAGCGTGTGACCAACCGTCGTGAGAGGCGGCACAGGGAAAAGCGTGGCGCTACTTTGGCAGCTACGCTGCCATATACAGCGGCTCTAATTCCCACCATCCCAGCGATTCGGCATGAGCCACTACAGGAATGAATGTCGAGGCATTGATTGTCACGAGCCAAAACCGAATGCATACGCAGGCATCGTGTCCACTGCATGAACAGCATTTAAAAATTGTCACAGCGGAGATTCGAAAGCTCGATGACGCACTCCTGGGGATCGCATTATTGTTATTGGCACCACAGCTCTGTCATTGGATCCGTCATCAAGTTTTGCGAAGGAGAGACTGAAAGAAAAGGTCCGCTTTCATCCTTGGATTTCCACCGCGACAAAAACGCTTCACGGTCAGGGGCGTTGCGTTCCGAGTATTATTGGGTCCCACTAGTATTAGTAAGTTGGTGTAAAGTGAGAAACGTTTCTACCCAATATCGTTGCACAGCCCCTTTAACAATGTAGCACAAAAGAGTTGACGCATGACCATGCTCGTTTCCACTGTTTATAAAAAATCACAGTCCACACGTGCGAAATCGCAGCTTAGCCTGAGCTCGCTCGCAGTTGCGGCCAGCCAGAAAGTGCGCCTGCATAACACACAAACACAGGACTGAATCCACCCTCATACGCTTTTGTGGAAAGAGTATAGACAATTGCAAGCATTGCGCCTCCAGCCCCGTGCGCGCAAGCATGTGCAGGTTCCGCGTGAACATAGCTTTGGCAAGCATTTAGCTTCCCGGGCTTGCCCGCACGAGCAGAGATATGGCGGCGGCCATTCGCCTTGCTTGCAATTGTCTATTGGCGATGTGAGCGATCGAAACCGTCGCAGGGATTGGCCTTCCACGATTGGCCGAATGCTGACTATCACCTGAACAAAGGATTTCTCATCGACAGAAATTAGGGTACTGTGAGAACTTCAATTTGAGCGGTGTTGGCAATGATGGTTTCAGAGCGCAATAACTTCAAGCATTCACCATGCTAAATACAAACACCTATCGAACTTGTTGTTCGCAAGGTAATGACGTCACGAGAGGGAACCATAGGAGGGCGCCACCAAAACATCTCGCCGCCAATAGACCTTTCCACGAGAAGAGCTTCTGACTCGCGGTTTCCTTTTCAGTGTTTGTGCGTATGGCGCGTGATTTGCTCGCTTTCCGAAACGACGAACATGCACGTGCTGGACGGTGGAGATCGCACGCTGGGCTGAGGACCCGTAAATATTGGAATGATTTATAGCTACTGGGTGATTGACTTCCGAATGAAGGTGTCTGCTTACCCCTTCCTGACGATGAAGTACCAGGTACTGCTCTGATATCGCTCGTATTTGACGAAATTCGAATTACCTTAACTTTGCAAACCCTACTTAAAGGGGGGGGGGTGCAACGATTTTAAGATTAAAAGAATTTGCATCTCGTCATTTTTACGTTGTTTATCGTGTCCCGGAGGACAGAGAAAACACCTCCTTTATTAAAAATGTCGGGATTCCGCTGCATAATCGCAAAGCAAATGTCAAGCTTTTTCGCCCACCTGCAGCCGCGAGTGGCAGCCGAAGGAACTACGGCAGAAATCTTACGTGGCCTCGCTCGGCTCTAAGCCGCAGCATAACGCCCGCTAATGTCAGCAGAGAGAGGGAGAGGAAGCGTCCTCCGAGAGAGCACACGGGAACCTACACGGCACCCCGAGTGACGTCACTAGGAGGGGGACCAGGTGTGACCCTGAAGACTAGGAGTGAGTTGAGGGGTGCCAAAAATGACAATATTTATCTTTTTTTTTATACAACAACTACGGCACGCAGGCGAAATCGGTTTTCTGTTCTTTATTCCAGAAGTGTCGGAGGGCAACTTCCACAAATGTTTGACCGAAGTCCGGGAATTTTGTATAAAACCCAATTTACACCTAAATTAGCATATGCAGCTTTGATCTTTGATACCGGTCACTGCCTTCTACACTGATGCGTTTGAAGCCATTCAAAACAGATCTGCTCGTTTTATACCCAGTAATTACCGCTACACAGCTAATGTCACTAATATTAAATCACCCTTATGGCTCAACACTTATGTCTAAGTCGGAAAATGTCACGCCTTTTCTTATGCCACAAAATTTATTTTCATATTTCTATGCTACGTGACAAAGTAATTATACCCCAACTTTACGTTTCCCCTCGTCTTGATCATCAACGCATGATTGCCACCCCAAGCGCTAAGCCAACTACATTTGATTCATCCTTTCTTCCTCATACCTTTCAAAAATGGAAGCACCTTTCCTGTTTCAATTAAGCGCCGTTCACACATTTACAACCGAGTACGACCGAGAGAGACAAGACCGGTTTTTAAGATTCTTACGACGTCTTAGGACGAGCTCCGCTGCAGCGCATCCGGTCCTAAGACGTCGCAAGAGGCTTAAAACCGGTCTGGTCTTTCTCGGTCTTACTCGGGTGCATATGTGTGAACGGGCCTTTACTTCCAACACGTACTCAAAGCATTTTAAATCTGCGCAAACTAACCGTGTTCTTGACGAGTGTGTCCAAACTGTTTTTTTTATCCTAATATGTTCTCGTTTTTTACTTTTACTACTATATTATTGCTCCCTCATTCTGCAATGGCTTTCGGCCGTGAGGGAACAATAAATTAATAAGTAAATAAACCTCGCTTTGCTGTTATACGACGATCATCCAGATGACAGTCATTTGATCGGAACTAGCGCTCCCGCTATTGGCCCAGAAAGTTGCAACTACTCTCTTCTTTGCTGAACGGACACACGAACGGTGTTGAAGTGTCCGGGATACATGTAACCATCTGCACTTGTCTGGAGTTACAAATCTCGACCATACAGTTCAAGCAGATCTGTGAACCGCTACTATAAAGCTTGGTCGCTTCCTAAAAATATTTAATATCTACAACTATAAAAAAGAGTCATCTTGAGATTAGATGAGTATGAGTAAAGTAAAAATGCAGCTCCGTGGGAACATGAGAAAATTGCCTTTTTCGTCCGCACATGGTTTGCTAGCACAAATGGGTAGAGTTTAGTGTGGGACCGATATGTTTTAAATTATTAAGCTGCCAAGATCAGGAGCGTTTGCTTTGATTATCGTGGCGTCTTTTTATTTTTATATTTGAGATATGTTATACATTGCAAAATAGGATTCACGGAAGGAAATGCACGATTAATTTTGTGACAACTGCTCTATTTTAGGTCTCGAGCTTGTAAGAGTTATTGATTGGTAAAGTTTCAGAATGAATGTTGAATACCATAAAGATTAGTTCATAACGTTTGTTTCAAGGTTTGCATAATATAGAAAAAAAAAGCAAAAGAGGCATTCACTGTTTCGTAGTACAAATGCACCTCGTTTAGGTGTCAACACAAAAAATCAGAGCTTCTGGCAGGCAAATTTTAATATGTGCTCGCTTGCATATGGCGGCCCTGTTTTCAAAGATTCACTTTTAGATTTTCTGAAATTTTTTTGAATATGCAGTAAAAAATGCGTCTTCTTTAGATGAAAAATTGTAATTTTAATATGATTTTCACCGTTGATAGATAAGGTTAGTGTAATATAAAGATATATTATTCTGGCCTATACAAATTAGCAGCTTTTGATTTCAGTAAACTTTTCTGAGTGTTGTCGAAGGTCAGCAAAAAACATAATGACAATTTAATTTGTGTTTTTTTTATGGTCGCTTGTGCCATATCTTGAGTTGTGACCAAAGTTCCAATACCCAGTTGTTCAGGAAGATTCCTAGGGTGACACTGATTTTGTCTTTGGCATGTAGACTATTTTAAGTAGCTGTACAGTGTACTACAAAACAGGGTAGTGGTGGAACCAGAGCGGCTCGCGTGAGGCAAGTGGTCTTGGTCGCTATAGGTGTCGACAGCGTCACATCGGAAGTATGGTCAGTAGGGTTAGGATGCACTAAAACGGGGAGCTGTGCCCTCTGGCGGCCGTGAGTATGTTGCGATGTGCAAGCACGCAACAGTGCAAGCAGGGAACAGGCCGCAGCAGAGACGCTTTATTCGGCACGAAAATTGTCGTACTCTTCGTTTGTTTTTTGTTTATTCGGTTGTGAGAAAGTATAAGTTCCAGCCTACCTTACGCCCCTGTGAAAAAATGTTACTGGCGCTAGTGGCAGACGCTTATATTCAAATTGCAAGTGCCGTTTGGGAGTGGTCAGTTACTTACATAGTCACGCTTCTTAAACCTTTTTTTTTTCTAGTTTCGCTGTTATAAAATAATTGTCTACCTGTGCTCACATACCAGTATTAAAGGGGCACTGACACCCCAAGGGTCGTATTTTTTATTGTCTAAAACGATGCAAGTTGTAGTCATAGACAAGCAAAAAATACCGCATCGCAAAAAAAAAGTTCGCCACGCGCGCGCGTGTTTTTATTTTTGGTGTTTTTCTCTCCCGCTCCTCGCCTCCTCGCTGCTTTTGATTCGTGACGTCATTACTCATGAAATTTAGAAGCTTTGAAGGCGACATTTCTATAACATTTAATAACGGCAGTCGTAAAACATGTTTTTAGCGCAATTGCGAACGCACTACGGCCCTTCTTTTTTAAATACCAAATATCGGAGTCCGGTGTGATGTCGCCTTCTGGAATTGTTTCCACCCTCGGAAATCATGTCACCTGGGCTGGTGGCACCGCTCGCACGGAATAAAACCGGTTTTTCTCGGTCCGCCGGCGCCCTTATCTCCCTCTCCTCACCTCCCCGCTTCGGGTCGCGGTGGCAACAGCACGGAGTCGTGTAAGTAAGGCGCCATTCACACAGCCAGCGTTTCGCCCCGTCCCGGCGAAAGCGCCATGGGCGCCGTGCCGGAAACGGTGCGGGGACGGAGGAGTGTTCGAACCAGCGGCGACGGAGCTGCCGGCGGTGGCTATAGGTATAGATGGATGCTGGCGGACGTGTCCCCTTATATTGGGTGGTAGCTTGCGCCACCAAGCTTAGAAATCATTCTGCACCTTTCAAATTCCGCGTCGAACGTTTGTATCCCGTAAAACTGTATAACCGGTGTAACCTATTCGTGCGCAATTTCACACTTCCCTCGATCTCTACTACCGATCTTGTAATCCCGTCTTTGTGGCTGCTTTGTGGCGGCGTCTACCACCAAATGTAGCGGACGATCGGCGTCGATGGGTGCAGCCACAACTGTTTGGTTCCTTGGAGCTTGCGTTTAGGTCGCCGATAACGATCTCGCATGTTTCGAAACATTTTGTTTGTCTCCACGTTTCGAAACAAAAACGACAAGACTCACCGCGAGCACGTTTCACATCAATCACTTCTTGCGCCGCATTTCGTCCCCGATGATCGACGACCGTATTTTCTTTCTTCGGCTGTTCTTCCTTAAAATCGAATTTACGTCAATCGCAGAGGAACCGATGTGGTCTCACCATTTCGAGCAGCAGCTCAGCGGCAAATCCAAATCTCTGTATGCCCGTTGTTCAAGAGCCGTAAACATCACACAATGCGCCCGTCGTCTCACTGGCCTTCCTCCTTCCCGAAAAGAGTTTTGTTGGCTTCGTCGTTAGGGCACAGTATGGTCAATGTTGATATAGTATATTTAACCCCACGTGAGATCCGTGAATATTTTCTTTGAAATAATGTCGTGTTCACTTTTTGTATTTTGCAAGTCCATTTTCTTCATTGTTGTGTGTGGCTGATATCTAGTTGGCATTTTCGGCCCAGTGTTTGCTTTTCTTCCTTTTGTTTTTTTATTCCTGTTTTGCATTAGTGGACTTCTTTGCTTTGTACAATTTTTGACACCGCTGCGTTCCTGTGAGGGGGCTGGGGACCAGTCAAGCTCCTTGTAAGCTTTTTTCCCCAGCTCCCACCAAACTCTCTAACGTCTTATCTAGCAGTCGGTGACAGCAAGGTTAAGAACCCTCAGGCTGCTCCACCTGGGAGCAAGCGCTCTCTCTTGGAGAACAGTTCGTCGCTCGCGCAGTCGAAGGCTGGCGGAAGGTGCTTCTACCGGGTTCTCAACCTCTCACCGACTGCATTTTGCTATAAACATATGCATTCGGGTGGGATGTAACATTTACTTCTTGACTGGGCTTTTTCGAATGTCTTGCTTAGGTATTCAGTATAGGACAAATTGTATTGGCCTGGAGGCCTCTTGGCTGTTGACAGGAGCTAAAATGAACTAACTTTCATACTAACAATTTAACCTCCCGCTGGCTTGGAGAAATAAAATGAAGTAAATTAACTAACTCTCTTGCTATATCATCTTTCGCAGACGCTAAGGACGTGGTTGTGGAAAATATTGAGGCTCCAGCATCACCGGAGGACGACAGTATGTACTCCACCATTGTGTTCTCTAAAATCATTGATCAAATAGTGACATGAAGGTGATTCTGGCTATGTCATTTCAATTTCAGCTGATAGGTAAGTTTAATTGCTACCGTGGCTTTTGAACCTTAAAGAATGGCTAAGAGAGATCCTATATATTACACTTAAATCCTGTATAAATATTCAGTATGCTAGACTAGTTTAATTTCTATAAAGTTAGAGGATGCAGGATCTGTATTTAAACTGTTCGCCCATATGCATACGGGAGCTGTACTCACACACGAATTGTATGCATAGAGGTTTTCTTTATTAATACGAAAGGATATATATGTACAGGACCTTTATGCACACAGGTAGTGTCTTCAAAACTGTCATAGAAGCTACCGAGGTAAAGCAAATTCTTAAGGTAATCTACTAGCGACAGAAAAGAAGTGCAAAGAAAATAAGAAATTGTGAAAATGGACCTATAATTAATCAATTCCTTTAGGACCCTCCAACCAGTAACTCAGATTCTATCTTTCCAAAGCCTCTAAGCATGATATTTTTATTGAAATTGCTCGTGGAAAACAGGTAAACATTTTGCACACGTATCGGTTTTAGAAATTTATTTAAAAAATAAATAACACGAGCTTACCTGTCGCGACGGTCACACCCGTCTTCTTGTCGTAGCGTTTTGGTGGTGGTACTAGTGGAACTCGTTCTGTTGCTTCAGAAATTTTATGAACACCAAAATTACAGATCGAGAATTAAGCAAGTAGTGGCCCGCCGAATTTCTGTCGGAATAAAATACACACAATCTAGTTCTTTCCCAAATCTTAATACCGGGTGTTCCTTTTTTTTTAGCTGCACCAAATTTAAAAAAAAGAAGAGTTGCATTAGGGCATTTTTAGTTATTCCATTAGCTTACACGACTTGGCGCCCACTAGGAACACATTTTTTGTGTAATGAGGCGGCTAATTAACAGAGATCTCCTAATTAACTTTGTAATTATTGCTTTTGGAGTGCCTATTTCATTTACGAAATTGAAGCCCAACCTTATATGCTTTAACCGCACGCCGAAACAAAGGCAGAGAAAATCCCTGCGCGCGTTACTCGCCAAATTCTTTCATTCCCGCAGGCTCTTTCAAACCGAAACTAACCAGGAAAAGAGCGTCAATGCTGTCGATATCTTCGCTCTCGCTTGGCGTCACAGCAGTGACGCCACCTGTGATGCAGGCGCTGCCGTCAGCGCTATTCCAGTACTTTGCTCTCTCCTTAGTGCTCTGCGTGCGATGGCAGCTGTAAATCATGCTGGCCCAACGTGCATCGTGACACGACCCTTTCTTTTGTTGATATGATAAAAGCTGCTCTGAAGACGCGTGCCAATGGTGCTACGAAGTGACGGAAGCCGCGTCACTCGCTGCTCTGTTGAAAAAGACACAGGTTTGGACCAATTTCTAAGGGAGGGTAAGGGCTACAGGTAACGCAGGCGCTACGGAAGTGATAGTGCTGTGCATTTCTTTCTCTGACTGTGGCAGGAAACGTATCTGAATGGCGTCGCTCATTGCGACAAGGCTGTCGGTTGAAGGAAAAACGGACATGGTGATGGCATATTTAACTATGTTAAAGAATGCTCGCCACGCTGCGTAACTTTATGCCGCTCAGCACCCAGGCCGCTTCGTTCCTGCCCACACTTCATTCATACAAATTTTCAACACGTTTGCATCAAGTTGCATCAAGTGGCACAGTTGTGAGTGGGCGAAGACAGAAAAAGTGTGTTTCTTAGTCGCGAATTCGAGACTGACGTTCTTGCGTATGTGGCGGCTAAGCCTGAAGCACGTGTGCGCGAAATCGCGACCTCTTCTGGGACAATGATCTCTACAGTGTGGAAAGTGCTTGTGAAGCATTGCATACATCCGTTTCACGTTAGCCTGCACCTAGAGCTACAGGGCAGTGACTTTCAACGAAGACTTGACTTTTACAATTGGGCCCTGATTGAAATGAACCTGGATCCTGGATTCTTGAAAAAGTTATTTGGAGTGAGGAGGCTCACTCAATTCTGCAGGAATTCGACGGTGAACCTTCACAATGCCCATTCCTGGGCAAGCGCAAATCCTCGTAGGCTCCGTCAGCACAAACATCAAGTGAGATGGTCTACTATTGTATGATGTGGAATTTTGAACGACAAAATCATTGGCCCATATTTCTTTGACAGCACACTGAACGGAAATCTATACACGGAGAGAATCCTCGAGGGAGTCCTGGAAAGGTTTGTTGCCGGTCTGCCTCTCAGCGTGCTGAAGGAAACGTGGTTTTAATACGACGGCGCTCCAGCGCATTCTTCCTCTCGTCCTGTTCGATTTCTCCAGCGAAATTTTCCAGAACAGTCTATTGGACGCAGTGGTCCAGTTCCGTGGCCAGCACGATCACCAGATCTGAGCCCGTTAGATTTTTAGAGCGCAGCTCTTAGGCGCCCGTTTCCGGCTTGAGCGGTGTCGCCGTCGCCGTCAGCGTAACCGCGCGGTGCATTATATGAAATATCTCATAATGCACTGCGCGGGACCCTCGTAACGTCACTCGTGACATCACGTGTGACGTCACGAGAGTCCCGCGCGGTGCATTATGGGACATTTCCCATGATGCACCGCACGGGAAGAAGGAGGAGGGAGGAGGAGAGGAGGAGGGGAGGAGGAGGAGGAGGTGAAGGAGGAGGAAGCGACAGAACGAACCTCAGCGTGGACGAACTGTGCCGCCGCCTTGAGCTCTGCCTCGACAGTACATAATTCAGCTTCAGGGGGAGTTCTTCAAGCAGACCAGTGGAACCGCGATAGGTGCTTCCATCTCCGTCACCGCGGCAAACCTCTGCATGGAAGCTATTGAACAGAAGGCACTGCAGCCATTATCCACACCACCCAAGATTTTCTTACGGTACGTAGATGACTGCTTCTGTGTCCTTAAAAAGTCTGAAGTGGACAAATTCCTGGCGCATGTCAACACCACCGAGCCGGCCATCCAGTTCACTGTGGAGCGCGAAAAGGACGGCACCTTACCTTTCCTGGACGTGCTAGTAAAACGGCAAAGGGAAGAGCTAAAATTCTCTGTATACAGAAAGCTGACGCACACTGGACGCTACCTCCATTTGGAATCCAGCCACCCAGCCAACCACAAGGCGTCGGTGGTCAGGACACTCTTAGCCAGGGCAAAGACCATCTGCTCATCAGAAGAGGACAAAAGAAAGAAGAAACAAACTGTCATTGCTGACCTTAAAAAAACGGCTACACGAGCAGCTTCATCCATCGCGTTGCTCGCTGTGTAGGCCGAAACTAACGACACGTGCAGCAACAGTCAAGTGCGAATTCCCGCCCAACCTCGCGCATCAGCGTTCCCTACATTAACGGAACAAGCGAGGCACTGGCACGAGTGCTTGCGAAAGAGGGTATCCAACTAGCGCACAAACCTGTGTCTACCCTTGGACGACTCTTGCCACGCCCAAAAGATCGCCCACGTAAAGAAAGAGCCCAAGGGGTTATATATAAGATTTCTTGCGGGGTTTGCGCGGCCACATACATCGGCGAAACAAAGAACTTTACAGAGAGAATCCGTCAACATAAAAACGACGTGCGCAAGTTTGATCACGACCGTAGCGCGGTCGCTGAGCACTGCGACTTCAAGGACCATCCTATTGACTTTGACAACGTATGCATCATTGGCCTTGAGACAAATCCTCGAAAAAGACTGTTCCTCGAATCCTGCATATTCAAACAACGCCACAGAACATTAAGAGGTCTCTCGGAGCTTTACCATCCTCCTATGTGAACGGGCTTCGTCACTTTATTGAAAAGGCACAGCCGTAAAAGAAGAAGACCAGACACCTGCCGTACAAGAAGAAGAAAAAAGACACTGCTCCTCAACGGCCATAGCCGTAGTCGCCCCTGAAGAAGAGGCCGAATCGGCCTTGAAACGTAGGGTCCCTATAGCAGGGCTTGGTTGGTGTTCAAATTTTTTAATAAACATTCATTATTACTTTGTTCTTTAAAAAGAGCTGACTAGCTTATTGCATCAAAACAAGACCTTACATATAAAGCATCGGTGGCAAGTAACAGGTAGTAGAAGTCTCCAGCTTTGAAAAAAATGTTTCTCCCATATAAAACGCAGGAAGCTCGTCTAGCGTTGCCGGCCGTTGATAAAGCATGCCACAGCGTTCATCGTACCAATAACATCGTCGCATTGCCCGCGGGTCAACAGGGGATATGACACAGCGCAGCTGGCGGCGACCGCAGACGCCAAAATTACACCTGCCGCGGTGAGCAAAACACTAAGGAGAGAACAACGTAGCGTGGTAGCGCTGATGGTGGTGCCTGCATTACAGGTAACGACATAGCTGTGAGGCCAAGCTAAGGACCACGATATCGACGTCATTGACGCTCTTGTCCTGGTTAGTTTCGGTTTGAGAGAGCCTGCGGGAATGAAAGAGTTTGGTCACTAACGTGCGCAGGGATTTTTCGTGCCTTTGTTTCGGCGTGCGGTTGGCGCATATGAAGGTTTGGCTTCAATTTCCGAAATGCAATAGGCCCTCTGAAAGCAATAATTAAAAAGTCAATTAAGAGATATCTGTCAGTTAGCCGCCTAATTGCACTAAAAACCTTGTTCCTAATGGGCGCCAAGTCGGGCAGGCTAATGGAATAACTAAACGTGCCCTAATGCAGCTATACTTTTTTTGAAAATTTGGTGCAGCTCGAAAAAAAAATAAAAAAAACACCCGGTGAATGTAGATTCATAGAAATACAAATATTTCTGCCCAAAAACGCAATTAGCAATTTTCACGTCTTCCGAAAGACACAGAAACTTGCACAGACACTGCTGTGTGTCTGTGAGATCTTGAGATTTTTCTCGGAGGTTACAACCTGCAGTGGCCGGCACTAACATAAAAGAAAAATTACGTATATTTTATGTTTAGCTTTCGCTCTGTGCGCGAGCAACACGCCGCGTGCTCACACTCTGCTGAGCGCGAGATTAAAAAGTTCGATCCCCGATGCCGCAGTGGTCAGACATTCGTACAAAACTGGTGACCCGGAAAAAGAACAGCGTCGCTCAAACACCGCGGACGCCGGCTCCATCGCGACTATGGATCGCAGCCCCACTTCATCCGACGGTGACGCGATAGCAACCTCCAGTTCCGCGCTCGCTACGATCGAGCTACGACTTCCAGCGTTCTGGTCCAATAACCCGCAAGTCTGGTTAACGCAGGGCAACGTCCGTTTCCATCTGAGGTAGATAACTTCGCAACTGACGTGCTATTACCACGTCGTCGCATATGTATCTGCTGAAATCGCAGATCAACTAGATGACATATAGCAGTTGCCGCCACTTGAAGACGCCTACGACTGGCTGAAAGCAGCGCTGCTAGCCAGGACGACTCTTTCGGAGAGGTCCCGCATCCTACAGTTGGTTACCGCCGAAGAGCTCGGGGACCGTCGTCCGACGCAGGTCCTGCATCGCATGAAACTGTTTCTGTGAACGCAAGCTTCCGAAACGCAGAGTTTCATCTTGCGCGAGCGTTTTCTTCAACATCTCCAGCTAGGCTTGCGGATGATCCTGACTGCGGCGGATACATGTCCCTTGACCGCCTAGCTGTGCTTGCTGACCGCACCGCGGAATATTCATCGTCCAATATGAGTGCCGTCTCAGTACCGTACCCTACATCCTTGGAAGCACGACCGTCAAACATCGAGGCCCAACTTGATCGCCTCGCGAGTGCCATCGCCACCATGGTTAAAGCCAAGGCAATGTCAAAGCGTTCATCACGACGATGTCATTCCCGTCGCAGCTCTGCACCACGGCGGGCTTCGCGTTCTTCTGACCAGCTCCGCTGGTACAACTGTGCATTCGGTGATCAAGCTACCAGGTGTGAACAACCCTGAACGTGGTCGGGAAACGCTGAGGCCGAGCACTAACAGGGAATATTACCATGGCCAGGCAACAAGCCGCTTGTTTCATGTTGTCGATCGGATCGCAAGGTATTGTTTTCTGTTTTGACACTGGAGTTGAAGTTAGCCAGAGCCGTATATCTGGAGAGTTTGGTCAATGAAAGGAGCTGGCGAGAGCCGGGGTGGAGCGGCGGAAGCTTCGCCACCGCCAGCGCCGCATATTCTTCTCGTGATAATCCTTCAAAGTAAAATGAAGCCAAGATGACCTTGAAGGCGCCGCGCACCGCGGCGCAAGTGTTTAGTTTTTTCTGCAAATGGCTGACTTTACGTGATTGTAAGAAATTAATGGAAATAGAGAGTTTCAGGATGCTGAGTGCGTTTACCGGGCCAGAAAATGTCACATTGACGAGAGAAGTTTTTTTAAACATGAGGCGAAACTGCGAACATGGGATGCGCTTTCTGGTCAGAGTCAAAATTCTCATGGAGTCTTGCCCATGGTCTTAACTTTTATCTTTGTCGTTTCTGTGGTGGCGACTGCAATCAAAAGAGGGATAGAGTGATTCTGAATGTCGCTGTGACGTTGACGTCACCTGAGTTGACCTTTCAGTTTCTAAGTCACAAATTTGAGCTCTCGCGTGCTGAAATAAAATACTTGAATAGATTCTTATCTAAAAATTTGATCGGTGAGCACATGTTAAGCTCGTTGCCTCCGCTAGTGGAACATTCGTGACTAGCGGTTGGTCGTAAAACCTAGAAAATGAACTCGCCCACAATAGTTGAAGCCATTTCGGCCGAAAAAATTCCTTATTTTTACCTCTATTCTTACCCATCAATAACCAATCTGTCCACATATATGGATTTGAGGTTAGCGTCTTGCCTTGTTCACGCGCTCATCGCTTCCAGCAACAGGCCCCCTCACCTTCCCTGCGTGTCGTCACCAGCTCTGCGATTGCCATCTATGGGTTACGATCCCCCACCAGCGGTGTCGATTTGTGACAAACATTTCGATCGTGACTTGCGACTGCCAATCTTGGGGGCAGACGTTATTTCTCATTTTGGTTTGTCCGAGAACATCCAGGCAGACAACTCATCGATGCGACAACAAAATTTTCATTTCAAGGCATCTTTTCCGACTTCACAATGTCTTTGTTGCGACCGCTTCCTGCCACATCGCGCTACGAGGCCGCCCTCGCGGAATATCGCGCGCTGACAAAACCCAGTAAGCTTGAATTACTTGCCAAGCACGGAGTCACATTAACTGAAGAGCGTGTTGGTAACAATGACTGGCAACAGAAAGAATAAAACGAACTCCGGACAAGGGACAACTAGTTTGTTTTATTCTTTCTGTTGCCAGTCACGGAGTCACTCATCCCATCTTGACTACCGAACCACCCGTCTCCGCGCGCCGCCGTCGGCTTGCCGGTGAGTGCCTCCCCATTGCGTGTCTTGAGTTTGACCATATGTCTACAGCTAAACATCATTCGACCCTCAGCAAGCGATTGATCATCGCCTCTGAACATAGTCCCAAAGAAAGACCCCAACGGCTAGCGACCGTGCGGCCATCATCGAGCCCTGAATGCCTGCACAGTGCCCGATCGCTACTCCTGCACCACATACAGAGCTTTTCGGAAAGTCTTGCTGGTACAACAATCCACGGCAAGATTTACTTGATGAAAGCCTAACACCAGATTCTTGTGGAGCCGACAGACACAGCGAAAACGTCAATCACCACCCCGTTAGAACCGTTTGAGTACGTCCGTACTCCCTTCGGCCTGCGGAACGCTGCTCAGACATTTCCAAAATTCATACACAAATGTGTACCTTGATGATCTCCTGATGGCTAGTTTCACCCCGAGCGAGCACGAATAACACATCCGAACTTTGTTTCGGAGCCTGAAGGACTTTGGCCTTGTGATCAACCCTACAAAATGCGTCTTCGGAGTGGACAGCGTGGGATTCTTTGGCTATCGCATCACCCCGCTGGGAATCAAATTACTGGAAGACAAAGTCAAGGCAGTTCCTGAGTTTCCACATCCAACATTTCTGAGCAAACTCCGAAAATTCATAGGCCGGTCAATTTTCATCGCAAATTAATACCAAATTGCGCGAAAATCCTTCAATCCATGACAGATCTCCTGAAGACAAAAAAAGACCTTTGTCAAAAGCGCAGTGGAGCGAAGAGGTTGCGTCAGACTTTTCCACAGCAAAAGATACCTTGGCCAATGCAACACTTGTTGTCCATCTGTATCCTGATGCACCTACCCGCCTCCTTACCAACGCTTCCGAGAAAGTTGTCGGAACTGTTCTACAGCAGCTCTTGGACGGAGCCTGGAAGCTGCTTAGTAGATTTCCACACAAACTCTAGCCCGCGGAAACCCGGTACAGTACCTTTAAACAAAACGAGCTCCCTGTTTTTTGTTTGCTGTTTTCTTTTTACTATGAAACTGTTTTGCTACTTCCTCGGAGGGCGGCAGTTTTATGTACTCACAGACCACAGTCCCCTGACGTACGCCTTTCGTGGCTACCACACAACCTACTCAGCGGGCGACAAGACACCCTGCCCTTATCTCGGAGTTTAGGGCTGATATCCGTCACGTCAAGGGCCAAAACAACAGCGCGGACAATGCTCTTTCTCGCATCGAAGCCTTTTCCTCGTCCTTAGGCCTAGTGAACTTTGAGGCCCTCGCGGCATCAAAACAGGCAGACTCGGATTTGCAAGTTCTTCGGTACGCAACGACATCTCTGCTGCTCACGAACATACCCTTCCAAGCTTGTCGGTGACCATGACATGTGACATGCCAACAGAAATGGCTCGACACTTTGTCCCATTTGCCCTGCGACGCCAAATATTCCACCGGCCACACAACGTCTGCCATCTAGGCATTCGGGCCACGGATTGGCTGCTCACAGCAGGCTATATATGACCGAAATTCACTGCTCATGTACGGAGCTTTGCAAAGGCTCGTATTCAGTGCCAGCGTTCGAAAATGAGCAGGCTACAATAACACCCCGAAAGCTTTTGCAAACATTCAACGGTGGGCTGAAGTTAGTCTGCTGCGAGTTGCTTAAAGGCCGCGACGTAACCGTCGATTAGCTTGTCAGTTAGCTTTTCCCGACGCTGGAACTTGCAGCGACTGTGTAACTCCGAGGCTTGAGGGTTAAAATATGTCCCAAGGATCGACAGAAGTTCGTCGAAGCCGATTTCTCCCGGCGTCCTAGGAGCCACTGAAGCTCGAAGTATGTCGTACGTCTCTGGGCCGCAAAGCGTGAGCAGTAGTGCCCGCTTCTTGTCCAAGCTCGTGATGGAATTAATCACAATGCACAACCCTAAGCGTTCGATCCATGACACCCATGACTTGCCTGTGAAGGTTCCGATGGTTCCGTGGATCGGCACGATTTGCGGTGGCTGTCCAGGCTTCTTTGGCTGGTGCCAGGTCTCGTGGCCTGTGTCGTTTTCATGTAGGTCAGGAGGCTACCGCAATATACTTAGTATTTATTCTTGTCCGGCCGTTTACGAAAGCCCGGCAGATCGGGATGCTTGCGAGAGCCGCGCGCGTTGTGTGCTGGTGGATTCTGTGACCACATCGTCGCCTGCTAGCACACTGTTCTGACACAGGATATAAGAGTTACCATATTTAATTTTGACGCAGCCGGAATAGTACAATTACGACATTTCTTACTTACCGTGCGATGAGGTAAGACTCTTAGCCACTGCTTCCTAAACAAGTGGTGAAATGTGGAGATTTGGCAATGTAGTCATGGTATACTACATGAAATATCATTTCATAAATGAGTATAGAAAAACGACTCCAGATTTAGCCTTCTACAGTGGTTACATCCACCCCCCTACCCCCGCGGCTTTTTTGTTTTTATAAATTAGCGTTCTATCGAAATTATATATTTTATTTTCGTCGGGCTACGCCTAACATAATAAGAAGTTTCTTTTTTTAAAGAAATTTTATAGTGAAGGGAAGAATGACCGCATGCGCTAAGGAATCCCAGTATAATTCTGTTGAGTGAACGTATTTAACTTGAATGAACGTTCAATCGTTAGATTCGTAGGTGAGCTTTTCTCCGCGCCTGTCACAAGGCTGGTGAGCGTTTCTCCGCGTCGGACAGGTTTGCGGATAATTTTCCTGTGATCAACTTTTCTGCGGGGAGATTTTCTGCGATGAGTTTTTCTCCACCGTCCACATTACGTGTATTATAATTAAAACAAAATATCTTGCCGAAGTAAGGAGTAACATAATACCAGCGTCTAGTCGGTACTTGCGGCGGCCCTCTGCAAACGAAAGGCGTCTGAGTAACTCAACTTCCGAGAGATGCACACTGCATGAGAGTGAATCTCATGTCACCTACGCCATACAACAAAACATGCTCTCACGGCGTCAAAACATCGTCAAAGTTCGAGCCGAAGTCGGAGGCGCCCGGGCACTCAAGCGTGAGAACACGCGCAGAGAAGGTATGCTTTGACGGGCTGATAATGGTGATGATTAGGAGTTTATTGGCGCAGCAGCAACGAGGGCTATAATGCGCCAAGCTCAACATACCTAGAGCATACTATAACAAAAATTTACTTTGTGGCTACAAATTTACCAATGTTATAAATATCCAGTTTGTTTTAAAAGTCTAAAACACGACTGAAAGGGACTAAAAGTTTATCGCCATGAAAAAACGAGGAATGAATGAAAAGAGGGGTGATCTCTAAAAAGTTTCGGGAAAACATGATTCACGGAATGGTTGATGGACGAACAATGCCACAAAATGTGTAACATGATTAGAAGCTCTCCACAATGTTCACTTAGTGTAACATCCTCACCACGAAGCAGATACTGATGAGTCAAACGGGAGTGACCTATTCTTATACGGCACAGAAGAACCTCCATACGATGTTCCCTGTTATAAGAGCCCTCCCAAACGCCCAACATGGGCTTTATAATGTGGAGTTTGTTTCTCTCTGTATCTCCTTCCAGCTGCCAAATGTGACAAATAGGTTTGTTCTGAAGTGGTTTCAAATCTTGGTAGGGTAAGCAATTTAATGTTATTGATGAGCCTCGGTCAGACATGGCAATTTTATCCGCCTCTTCATTGCCCAAAATCCCAATGGAACTCGGCACCCAGCAGAACTTATGTCCCGACCGCGTCGAAAGGCACTGCTGATATTACCATGTAGATCTTGTAGCGAGATTTTTGTGGGCATCAGGAAGGAACCAGCCAGTAAGGTACTTTGTCAGTCGACAAAAATAACAGCTTTCATTATACTCCTGTCGAGTATATGTTCGACCGCTAGTGAAATAGCATAAAGCTCTGCGGTGAAAATGCTTGCCCTACAGTAAAATTGTGTGGCTTTGCTGTATGAGGCAGAATACAGAGCACACCCTACAAAAGACGACGATTTGAACCTATCTGTATAAAACTCCAGGTACTCTGAATATCACTGTTGCCAGGAGAGGAACTCCTGCAGAAGGATTTGGGGTGAAATGGCCTTCTTGCTGTATTTTGCGAGTAGACCAGAGCATCCCAAAGCGCAAACCTATCAGTGTTTTAAGCATGGTAATCTTATGAAGGGGGATATTAAGGGATTAACAAGTACTTTGCAAACGGAGGCTTAAAGGTCTAACAATGCTCGGCTTGTTTTCAAAAAGTTGTAAACTTCTGCAAGTATGAAGGGCACTGTAGGAGGGATGTGTTGGATCTGAAAATACTTTGTAAGCATAAGAGGCGCTGAGGCTCTGCTTCGGTTTCTCGAGGGACATTTGATGGGTATCAACATACAAACTCTTCACAGGAGATGTGCGAAATGAACCTCTAGCAAGTAGTAGTCCAAGGTGGTGTATTGGGTCAAGCATCTTAAGAGCAGATGGCGGTGCCGACTCATATACTACTGCACCATACTCGAGGCGGAATATAACTATAGGAGCTATACAGTTGTTGGAGACAGCGCCTATCAGAACCCCACGACATATGCGACGGCACCTTTAGGATGCTTGATCTCATCAAGCATTTCCGCTTCAAATCCTTCAGATGGGGCACAAAGGTGAGCTCCTTGTCAAAGATACCACACCCAACAAATTGTGTTCCTGCTGTACTGATATTTCAGTTTTATTAAGAAGCGAGAAAGGATCAAGAGACAATCCCCACGCAACGAAAAAGGAACGCTTACTGTTTTTTTCAGGAAGAAATTTGAAGCCATTTTTATCTGCCCACCTACAAATTTTATGAGTGTAATTAACAACTGCCGTTTACAACTGGAGAGGTTACAGGAAGACACAGATATTTGCACACCATCCACATGTAAAGAGTAAGATACTGAGGATAACATAACCTTTGCTAGACTGTTAGTCTTAACAGCAAAGAGGGTAACGCTCAGCACTCCTCCTAGTGGACACCATTTTCTTGAGAGAAAATATCCGGCAGTGTGGAGCCCAATCGGACTTCAATGTTCTTTCGCTCAGAAAGCTCTCTATGCACTGCAGCATGCGACCCCGCACACCACAGTTGTACAAGTCACGAAGTATTTCGTACTTCCACGTGGTATCATATGCTTTTTGTAAATAACAAAAAAAAACACCGAGACACAGTGCTGCCGGTGTACGAATGCTTCACGTATAACAGTTTCCAGGCGAACCAAGTGATCGGTGGTCGCTCGTTTTTCCCGAAAGCCGCACTGGTTTACGTCAAAAAATGCTCAGTCTCCAAGAAATGGACAAGACGACGATTGACAAGCCGCTCGTAAGTCTTCCCTAAGCAACTTGTGAGTGCGATGGGACGATAGCTCGTAGGAATGTAGCGGTCTTCCCCAGGTTTCAAAAAAGAGATTATCTGGGCATGTTTCCAGCAAGGAGGAACGACAGGGGCTTGCCATAGATGATTAAAAAAGCTAGCAGAGTGTTCATAGGGTTCAGGGGACAGTTTCCTCAACGTTTCATAGTAGCGTCTGTCTGGCCCTGGTACAAATTGCTTCTTTGCACCAGGAGCGACCTTGAGTTCACACATTGTGAACGGTCTATTGTACAAATATAAACCACCCTCCGACATCGAGATGGGCTGCTTTTCAACAGTCGACTGGAACTTCTTGAATCTTCCGCTAACTTTAGTGGAGCTACTAATAAGCTGAAAATGCTCCCCGAGAACATTTGCATGATCTTTGAGTAATACAGAGGGAGAAGAAAACAGAGGAGTTCGAAAAGATTGGTTATCTCCTCGTACTTTCTGCGTGCGATCCCACACTTCTTTAGCTGGAACAAAGCTATTTATATAATATACATTTTTTTCCATGATGTCCTCTTCGCCTCTTTCCGTGTCCAACGTGCCTTGGCCCTACATTTTTTTTAACTAGATAAGGTTAAAAGAAGTAGGATAACGTCGAAATATACCCCATGCCTGGTTCTGTTTTTGCGAGTAACAGTACAATCCTCATTCCACAAGGGTTTGCATCTTCAGGGTAGAAGGCCGGATGTTTGCGGAGTAGAAGATGCAGCAGCATTAATTATACATTTGGTGACAAACATGTTTGGCCTCCTCGGGGAACATACTACGAAAGAGCGATGGATCCAGTACAGCATTTAAACCGAAAAGAGCCAAGTCAGCCTTCTCGAACCTCCACTTTGGAAGGCAGGTCAAAAACGAAGGAAGGGATATTGAGCTTACTAGAATTATGGGGAAATGATCACTGCCAAATGGATTATCTAAAACCTTCCATAAAAAGCACGGACGTAAAGGTTGTATTGACATGGAAAGGTCTATTGATATAAAGGTGTTATGAGCAGCACTCAAAAACGTTGCATCCTTTTTATTCAAAAGACAGAGCTCGGAGGGTGATACAAGTCGCTCTATAACTCCACCACGGGAATCCTAACAAAACTTCCCCCCAAAGGGTGGTGAACATTAAAATCACCTAAAATTTAAAAAAAAAGGTTTAGTCAGCTGATCCATGAGACCTTGCAGCTCATGGAGCTGCAGCGGGACGTTTTGCGGGAGGTAGAGATACGAGGGTGATGAGGCGGCCAAAGAGGATGCGAACTGCCACTGCCTCGAGCGGCGTTTGCAGAGGAACCTGAGCACAGACAACCCCGCTCTGCACTACTACTGCGACACCACCGAAAGGTTTAAGAGAAAGGCGGTCCTTCCTAAAAACCTGGTGACGACGCAAAACTTGAGTGTGTTTGTCATTGGAATAAGTCTCCTGTAAAAAGAGTGCCACAGGACGAAGTTCATCGAGAAAAAAATTAACGTCATCAATATTACGAAGAAGGCCGCGACAGTTCCACTGCATGATACCTAACTGTTCCCTCATAGCAGTGCTGAAATTAAAATAAATTTTCATTTATAAACTGAAGAAATCGGTAAAAACAGCTACTAGGTTTTCAAATCAATTTTTATGAGGGGGCGATTTCCTTTTTGTGCAATCATTCTGCTTCGCATTAGAGCTAGTGCAAGCAGCAAGAGAGGACTCCGATCCCGAGAGGATAGCCTCATCGTCAGATCTGAGCCCACACTCTTTCATGGGCTCTTCCGGTGATGCCGTCAGCTGACCCTTAGGAGCCAACTGCCTCGACGTCTCACCGGGCTTCTTCGGGGTAGTGGTTTGGGGTGGCTGGCCCCGGCCCCGGGGGGAGCACAGAGGCAGGGGGAGGGGGGGGGCATCCCTTGCTCTGGGATGGATGCTGGCGGGCCAGCACCCTTCCTGAGCTTAGGACATGGAGCCGTCGGGATTGTTCCCATGCGTTTGGGTGGGGACTCTGGCGAGACCCGCAGATCGTCCGGAGACGTCTGGGTTCCCGCCGATGGCATTACTGGCCATAAGGTCCCCTACGCACGACCTTTGCATATCCACCTTTTGCCAAGAAAGAAAAAAAAAACGTTTTGTTGCCTCATGGTAGGGAATATTTTTATTTGTCTTTAGAGTAAGGACTTCCTTTTCTTGCTTACAAAATGAACAGCAGCGAGAATATGCCGGGTGGGGGCCGTCACAGTTGGCACATTTCGGATTGTTCTCACAAGTGTCAGCAACATGCTCTGTGCTGCAGCACTTGGCGCAAGTGTCGGCTCCTCAACAGCTCCGTGACCCACAACCAAACCGTTGGCACTTGAAACCCCTCTGAGGGTTCGGCACATAGGGCCGTGCACGGTACTGCAGGTAGACTGCCTTCAGAGTTTCTGGGAGTGTGGTCGAATCAAAATTCAAAATAACGTGTTTGGTTTTCCGTTCAACACCGTCTCGGCTGGTGGTGATGCGGCGCGCAGCTACAACGCCTTGACCAGGAAGGCCCTCAACGATCTCTGCCTCGGATGCTTCAAGTAATTCATCCTCAGGGATAACCCCCTGTATGGTGTTTAGCATGCGACGAGGTGTTACGCTAACTTTGTAATCTGCGACAGAGTTCAAAAGAAGGAGAGCTTCACTTTGTTGTTTTTTATTAATTTCAACAAGAAGGTCACCCGATGCCATTATTTTGGCATTATAAATAATTCCAATAATACCTTTAAGTACTTTTGACAAAAGAAAAGGGTATAGCTTTGCAAGTGGCATTTCGCCCCGTGAGTGAAGTACTAGGAACTTTGGGAATTTTAGGAATTCAATACGTTTTGCGGGATGGTATTTTACTTCGGTGCGGACCCTTTTCAGTGCCCTATCAGTGGTTTTCTGCTTAAAACCCATATAGATGGGAAGTGAACTTCAGTGCCAGTGTGCACCGCCAACCACGGAGCCAAACAAGGAGGTAGGTAACGTTCCATAGAAAGAAAGGCTTGGCTGACACAATTACTCTACCAGTGCTGCCCGGGCACTATACCTTAGTGTGGGTGCAGACACAGGACCTGTTTCCACCCAAGGTTAGCCCTTGTCGCCGAAGAAGGTGAAAAAGGAAGGAAAATAGTAGAAGAAAAAAGAAAGGGGTGGAAGAAAAAGTGAAAGAAGGAAAAGAGGGTAGAAGAGGTGACTGACTGAATCATCTTGGTCGGGCCAAGACTGGACATCCGTCTACGAGAAGCAGGAGCCGAAGCGGTATATTGTCTCGCCCGGGGGGCTCCAAAGGGTCCAAACGTGCCCCGGGCTCAGCTCAACCATCAGGATCCCCTTTTCCCCGGACACGGGTTAAGCCACGCCCAGACAGACGTGGGTGGGTAAACCCACTTGGGTCGTGGTTCGTAGTGACGCCACTCACAAAGCACCTACTAATGTAGGTGCCCCCTGCGTGTGGGTGTGGCGGCCCACGTGGCTGGGGTCCGTGGTTACACTACTCACCAAGCACCGGAGGGCGTGCTTGCACCCGGAGGGGGTGCAGGCACTCCCTCCGGGTCTCGGGGTTTGTAAAGACGCCACTCTCCAAACACCTGCTTTCACAGGTCCTCCTGCGGGGACTATAACGAGCTCTAGGCATCCTAGTACTAGAAAACGGATAGACAGTAGTGCAGACTTCTCCGTACCTTAAAGGGCAACTCCGGCCCATACTTTCGATTTTGGGATTATGACTGTTTTTAGCGCAGTCAGCGTCCCTGAATTGCAAGGTGTAATTTTTTTTCTCGTTTTTGTGCGTAGTTTTAAAGATATCGACGCCTCAAAGTTTTGTTTGGGGCGTGGCCAACAAAACCGAAACTAGCCGCTCGAGGCCCCGGCAACACTGGAAATCAGCCGCTATGTGAACGTGACGTCAGGATCGTTCTCGTTCAACGAGTACGCAGGCCGAGCGGCACCTACCTCTGCTGCGCTAGCCGTCTAAAGATAGGAGGTAAGCTGATTTTGTTTTAATTCTGTATACGTGGAAGTTATCCAGCATTTTAGCAAGAGTTAGCGCGTATACCCAAAAGCTAGCGACTGGAAAACCCGTGAACTCGTACGGTGCCGTACTCGGCGGCCGCCGCCGTGCGTGCGCTATGCCGTACTCGTCGCTTGTATACCCAAAAGCTAGCGACTGGAAAACGAGTGAACTCGTTCGGTGCCGTACTCGGCGGCTGTCGCCGTGCGTGCGGTCTTCCGTACTCGTCGCTGGGCTTAAATTGTCATCGGGGCTCCGTGGATAGAGCGGCGTTGCTCTACGCCGCGCTTCCAGTGACGTACAGTACTGGGGGCCCTCTCGCTTTCGCGCTGCGGGTCAGTCCCAGACACGAAGCTTTGAGGCTCTCCGGCGTGGGCCGCGGCGCCCGAACACACGTGTGCTGGGCTGTACACGTCTGCTTTTTCGTTCTTTTTTCCTCGGGCGCGTAAAAGCCGAAGTCCAAAGTCCACTCGTCGAACAGCGTTCACCCACACCTTCTCCAATTTCCGGTCCGTTGGAAACTTGTGAAAAAGCACCTCCAGGTTGCGCAGCGGGTTGGTTGAGCAGCCCGCAGCGCTACAAGTTGTACTCGGCATCTTTCGAGGAACAGCTGGGCAGTCTAGGGCGCACCGAGTTGCTCGCTAAAACGAGTCTTGGAGTCCTCACAAGCAAATAAACAAAAGGCTATACCGAAGCTACACGGGCTACAGATAAAAGCAACGGCTAAACACGCCAATCACAAGCCGAAGTAGCGGTGGTAGCGACTCAAAGAAGCGTACTCCGCGCAACGCCCCGACCGGAGGAAAAAATTAGAACGATACTGACGTCACGGCCCAATGTTGCTCTAGCGATCGGCAACCCGCTGGCCGCCCGCTAAGGAGCAGCGGCTCGCGGCGGGTCGCATTTTTATAATCGGCATTAGTTGAGAATGCGGCGTCCCCCGGACGTAATTGTTTGGCTGGGGTCGTATTTTGTGTCACTACAGCAATACCAGTAATTTATTTCATTTTGAATTTTGGCCGGAGTTGCTCTTTAAAGGACACATGCAAAGGAAAAAAAACATTTTTTTAAACAGCCTAGATGGAAAAAGTATGTTATAAAACGAATTTACAAAGAAGAAAGAAAATGTTTAGAGCTATATTTACGGCGCAAAACGAATTTGTAGTTGGCGCCTGCGGGAGCCGCCGTTGGTCACGTGGTAGACCTGTGCGTCGCCGCCGCCGCACGCTGAGCGTTGTGCGCCGCCGCTTCAACGTGTTTCTCCACGCCACCGTCGCCGCCGCCGCACAAGTTCGTCTGCTTCGGGCGCCGCCGCCGTCATCTGACCGGCGGACAGGTCTATCACGTCTGCTTGCACTTTTTCAAAAGCTTCATTTGGGCTCTAAAAGTTACTTATTAACCTTTGTTTATTGTTGCACTTCAAACGAAGATGAATAAGTAACTTTTCGAGACCATAAAAAGCTTCCGAAAGAGCGCAAGTACCACGTGACAAATAGGGGCCAGTCACGTGATAAATATGGGCCACTTTTTTGCGGCACCCGTGGGCGCCAACTACAAATTCGTATAGCGCCGTAAATATAGCTCTAAAAAATGTTATTTTTCGTTGTAAATTCGTTTTATGACTTCCTTTTCCCAACCCGGCTGTTTAAAAACAAGATTTTTTTTTCTTAGCATGTGTCCTTTAATAGGTTCCACTTGGCTTGCGAGTTGACTTTGGAGTGGAGATTCTATTTGAAGCACACCCAATAGCAAGAAAACAACTTTCAAACAACGTCTTTTCACCGGCAACTGTAGGATTCAGAGCCTACCTCTCAAACCCTGTGAGGCTGAGCTCAGTAAAAGACATCCGACACCGACGGCTGCTCGTGAAGAACTCTCCTTTACTTCTTCTAAAGAACACGCACGCCCCCCCCTCTTCGCACTAAGATGGCGCCACTAGCTGGACCAACTCACAAATAGCGACCACTACATCTTCCCTTCTTAGAGGCCGCGTTTTCACCAAAAAGTTCTTGTGGCGAAACGCACCCACCTATTGTTCAAAATAGTCCCATGAACTGCAATGTTTTCAAACTGTCCGCCATTACAAGTCTAAACGCCTGGGGCGGGTCACGGTTCGTCCGCTGCGAGTCCGATAGGGACTTGTTGACACAGGCGGCCCTCTTGGGTCACTACTAATGTTCCGCTGAGCCGCTATTGGGCTTGGAGGCACACCGTCAGGCACACTGTCAGCTGCGGGTTGTTCAACCGGTGGCCTTGGGGATGCGAAAGCAACCAGTCCCCTGCGGTTAAGCTGAAGGACCGCTCCGCTATGGTCAGCTTCCACCAGATAGCTGCGGGGACGCTGTCCTGGGCTGAGCACCATGGCCGGACACTGTTCCGACTGCACCCACACTCTTTCTCCAGCACGAAGAGGAGGCAGCTCGCGGGCAGCATGCCGCTGGTTGAAGGCCTGAGCTTGTTTCCGCTTGTACAACTCATTCCACCTTGCCACGCGAGCGGGCGATGGTGGCCGCGGAGGACTTTCATCTTGAGCTCTAGGAAGCCGTGTCCTCAACCGACACCCAAACAAAAGTTGTGCGAGGCTGTCTCCAGAAACACCCGGGGTGCCTCGGTAGCTCAACAGTGCAAAGTATAGATCTTCAGCTTTGGTTAAGAGTTCCTTGATGGTGCGGACAGCTCGCTCCGCTTCGCCGTTAGATTGCGGGAATCTGGGGCTACTTGTTTGGTACTGGACGCCGTAATCCTTTGCAAACTTCGCAAACTCCCCGATGCAAACTGCGGGCCGTTATCTGTCCTTACCGATCGCGGGATACCATGCCGAGCGAAGGCTGACTTCATTGCCGTGATCGTAGCTCCACTCGAGGTGCTGCTTAACATCAAGACTTCCGGGTACCTCGAGTGATAATCCACAATAGCGATAAAGTCCTGCCTCTTCCAATGAAACAGGTCGGCACCGACGACGTCCCATGGGCGAGGAGGAAAGCTGGACGAGATGAAAGGTTCTGCCGGCTGCACTCTTGTCTTGGCACACTGCTCACAGCCGCTCACCACGGAAGTGATCTGTGCATTGATGCCTGGCCACCAGACAGAATCACGAGCTCTGGCCTTGCACTTGACAACTCCTTGGTGACCTTCATGTATCAGCCTCAGTATTGCCTGTCGTAAGTCGGCCGGTATGAGGAGCCTCGGGCCCTTGAGGAGAATTCCTTTGCACAGCGACCGCTCGCCTCGGACAGCCCAATACTTGGACAAATTGACGGGCAGCTTGTGGTTCGTCGGCCATCCAACCTCGCAATACCGTTTTAGTGCACAGCACTCTCCGTCAGACTGTTGCGCAGCTTGGACTTCCTCGGGGAGGAGTGGAAGGTCAACAGACGTGTCTTCCAGTGCTGCAATTGCAAATGTGCAAGGGAGTTCTTGTCGCTTGTCTTCAGACCCCATTCTCTGGGGAGCTCTGGAGAGTGTGTCTGCCGTTGCCAGTAGTTTCCCCGGCACATACAGCATGCGGAATTGGTACTGCATTAGCTTTAAACGAAGGCGTTGGATGCCAGGAGGCAACATGTCTAACTCCATCTTGCCGAAAAGAGATACCAGGGGCATATGGTCAGTCTCCACACTGAGCTGCAAACCACGTACGAACTCGTCAAAACGTCGTACAGCCCACACCGTTGCCAGAGCCTCCTTCTCTGTTTGGCTATAGCGCATCTCTGTCGGGGTCATGGCCCTAGATGCGAAGGCCACCGCCCTCCTTTCTCCCGAAGGTTGGTCTTGAAGGAGTACAGCACCGATGCCGAAGGAGCTGGCATCTGCCGAAACTGTTGTGGGGTACAGTGGGTTGTACTTGGCGAGACAGCAGTCTGAACTCAAGTGGTTCTTCACCCGTAGGAATGCAGCCGCCTGCTCAGGACCCCAGGCCCATACGTTGCTCTTCGACAAAAGTGCTCGGAGAGCAGCGGTAACTTCGGAGATGTGCGGCACGAAACGCGCAACATGGTTTACCATGCCAAGTAGCCTTTGGACCCCTGCAACATCCTCAGGCCTTTCCATCGCCTGGACAGCCTGAATCTTGCTAGGATCCGGCTTCACACCTTCTGCTGATACGACGACTCTAAGGAGCTGACTTCGGACACTCCGAACACGCACTTGTCTTTGTTGAGAGTGATGCCAGCCTTCGATAGTCGGGAAAGCACCTGGTTGAGCCGCGCGCCATGTTCTTCGCGCGTCCGTCCAAAGACAAGAATGTCGTCAATCATGTTGACGCACCCGACCTGTCCTTCCAGTATGCGCGCCATCTGCTTCTGAAAGTACTCTGGGGCCGACGTAAGTCCAAAAGGCAGACGACAGAAGCAGAAGCGGCCAAGGGAGTAATGAAAGTGGTGTACTCCTGACTTTCCATGGCGAGTTTCACCTGGTGAAATCCGGAATTTGCGTCCAACTTGGAGTACACCGTCGCCTCTCCCAGAAGTCCGAGAACTTGATCCACCGTAGGGAGCATGTTCCGTTCTCGAAGGACGACCTTGTTGAGCTTCGTAAGGTCAACGCAGAGACGGTGACCACCAGAAGCCTTCGGAACGACAACTGTTCCTGCACACCACGGGGTGGGGCCTTCAACCCGACGAATGACACCCTGTCGCTCGAGCTTCTCCAGTTCCGTCCTCACGACCTCTCGTAAGGGAATGGGTATACGACGAGGTACACTCAACGAGAAAGGAGTGGCTTTGGATTCCAGCCGGATCGTGTACTCGTCGGGTAGCGTACCCAGACCTGTGAAGAGCTCAGTGAAGCCTGGGTTGACTGCAGGCTTGGCTGCAGTATCGAGGAACTTGATGACCTGAAGATCCTGTATGGCAGAGAAGCCCAGCAAAGGAGTAGTGAGAGACTGGATGACATACACCTGCTGCTTGGAAGATCTGCCGTTCCACCACAGCGTCGATGAGAAAGAACCCAGCACTTTAAGCGGGTTGTTGCCAGGTCCATGAATGGCGTTTTCCACCTTTGACAAACGCTAGGGAATCCGAGGGAAATTATCTGGAACAGCCGTCACCTCGGCTCCCGAGTCCACTTTGAAGGACGCTGTATAGTTGTTCGCGGTGACATCAATGTATTTAGCCCTCTCACCGGCGTCGACTACAGAAAGCTGCAGAGTGCCTACTTTGGCTTACTTTTTCATGCGGGAGAGACAGACCTCTGCGAAGTGCCCTTGCTTACGGCAAAAGTTACACTTCGACTTGCGTGCGGGACATTCCTCACGAGGATGAGATGAACGTCCGCAGAATAAACAAGAACCAGGCCTGCCCGTAGGGACGCGATAGACGACTGGTCATGAGCAGCATTGGTGGCGTTAGGCTTAGTGCCGCGCCGCTTGAGACGACCTGCGAGCTTGGTCGCGTCAAGATTGACACCTTGACCTCCTGGAGTTTCAGATTTACCCGTGCCTGCCTTGGTTGCCTTTTCTTTGTCGGCGTCTTCGGCTTGGCGCGCTTGTACCCACGCGTCCTTGAGCGTGAGCTTCGGGTTACGTCCAAGATGGTCAGACAGCTGAGAGTCCTGAAGACCGACGACAAAACGATCCCTGACAAGACGTTCCTCGATTTCCGGGGTGCCATAGTTACAGCGCTTGACTAGACGCATCAGCTCCGCGTAGAACGCATCTACGGTTTCCTCCGCTTGTTGGACCCGCCGATGGAAACGCGACGGTTCGTTTACTTCGTTCACGGGGTGGACGAAGTGCTCGGTGAAAAACCGTACAACGACGTTGTATGGCGCCTCAGCGGACAGTGAAAAGGACTGCAGCAAGCGTCGGGCCTCCGATCCCATGCAGTAGAGTAGCAGACGTACCTGTACATCTTCGGGTGCCGAGGAAAGACCCGATGCAAAGGCGTAGTCTTCATACTGCGATAGCCAGGAGGGCCACAGTTCCGCGTTCGAAAAGTCGAAGCTGTCAGGCTGGCGTAAAGCGATGCCCCTCCATGGTGTGGAATCGGTTGTGCTATCAGAGCTTGCCATATCCTACCACTTCTGACACCATGTAGGATTCAGAGTCTACCTCTCAAACCCTGTGAGGCTGAGCTCAGTAAAAGACATCCGACACCGACGGCTGCTCGTGAAGAACTCTCCTTTACTTCTTCTAAAGAACACGCACGCCCCCCCTTTCACACTAAGAGGGCGCCACTAGCTGGACCAACTCACAAATAGCGACCACTACAGCAACCGGCACAACGCCCACCGGCCCACCAACGTAAACCATCAGCTGCGCAGGAGCAGCAGAAGGCAAGACGGAAGATCTGTTTTTGATCACGAGCCAAGAGCAGAGTACGAGTCACAATGTTTGCAGAACGTGCATGGCACGTGACCCTGTAACGCGGTGACGGCATTGATTCCAGGCATAGCCTCTGCTCAAGGAAACATTCGCCGCTGCGTCTGTTTTCTTTGTGTCGTTTAGTGTGCGTCTTGTTTTTTTCATTCCCGTTGTTCCTTGAGTATGTCTGGTGGTCTGGTTACGGTAGGTGTTTGGAGTGGATGTGCTCAGTTGACGCAGTCCTGCTGGTTCTGCTCTCGTGTAACGGCTGTTCATCTGCAATTTTTATCTTGTTGGAGGGTTAAAACATCTCGAGCCTCGTCACGGATTGTATGCAGATTACCCGAAAAAGATTTCGTGGTGAGGACGGGCATGGGACGGGCAACACGTGCAGTTTGTGCTTCTTCGTTTTAGCGACCCAGATTGTCAGTGCCCAAGTCTACGAATCTCGGTTCTGAAAACACCTACTCGCTAGTTTGCTAAAGTGATTTGTGATTTAATTCTGAGACAGTTAATGCATTTATTAGTATTGGAATGTGTTAGTGTGGATAAATAATAAAATGTGCGCTCATCGAGGTAGCTGCTCAGGAATTTTCAATAGTATCGGGATGAATTGTGTTGCAATAAGGAATGTTATCGAGTGTATTGTGTTTTTCGAATAACAATTAACTTTTGTTTTATTACAATAACTCCAATACGCCTATATTAGGATACCATAACTCCAACAAACAAACAATTTTCATTGGACTTTTTAATAGGGCGGTAGGAACTTGTAGAGGCAAGTATAAAGTAGTACTGTTTTTTTTCAGTAGTGTACGAGAACTCTTATGAAACCTTTTCTTCACCGTGTGCTTCATCGTGTCTTTAGTGGCACTGATACTTCTAGTATCATTCTTGTGAACTGCAGTCACCATACTTGCATATCTTATACAATAGCGAGTTGGACCATTTAGACTTTTTTAATCATGAATGTTTCCGTTAGACGTTAAGAAAGGAATGTTAAACGTCCCACTAGCCCACAAAATGTGTATTTTTCTTAAGGGCAGAACTGTTCCTACGATAAAGTTGAGTCTCCTATATTATATGCAAGGTTGGCACAAGCGTACTCGACGCATTAAGACAAGTCGGAAGAATCGGCGCCTGCACATAGAAAGCTCGAAATTTCTCCAAATGTTCACCGGAGAGGTCACTTTTAAGTACAAAACGAGCGTGTTGGTAACGGTACATAAAACATGAGGAAGATACACAAAAAGGGGGACGGACAACGAAGACTTCCAACTAGCAACAACATTTATTGACCCGAAGTTTGCGTATATAGGTGAAGGAGGGGGAGGGTGAAGGGCTCCACATTGGAAAGGGGGAAAGCGATGGGAGAGGGTGTAGGGCAAGAGAGTGAAGGACGATCCCGTGAGATGACATCTAATCGCTTGGAGCCGCGGAAACGAGAGACGTCAGCTCTGGCCCCAGGAAGTTTATCTCCCTCCTGGATAAGCCTATAGAGGGGGACCCGAAGTTGTTTTGACTGTGGTGCATGGCGAAGGCCTCCATGATCTCTCGTCCGTATCTTGAGGCGTGACCTCCAATCCTGGTGGTCGAAGGAAGGTCGGCCGAACAGGGTTCGCTGCACTCAGAGGTGTGTTTTGCAATCGGATGGTAACTAATCTCCGAGGTGTCGGAGGCTGCTTTCTTGATCTCGTTTGCATGTTCCCTCACCCGATCGTTTAGGCATCGGCCCGTCTGTCCGATGTATTTAGCACCGCAGGACATGGGAATCGAATACACGCACTCTTTGCAGCAGGTTACATAATTGGTCTGGTGCTTTTTCTGGCAAGGGGGCGCTGGGCCGGGGTTGTTGACTTTCCTACAAATTGAACCTAATTTGAACCTGCACGAAAATACTACGTTAGTGTTGAAGCCGAGCGCAATTGATTTCAGGCGATGTGAGGTGTTATGTATGTAGGGGATGCATGCGAAGCGTGATTTAGGGGGAGAGGGTTTGGACTTGTGCCTTGCGACAAGTCCTTTGATTGTTGTTTCAATCAGGTCTCTGGGGTATCCTGCCTTTATAAGGGCCACCAGGATTCGACCACCAGGATTGGAGGTCACGCCTCAAGATACGGACGAGAGATCATGGAGGCCTTCGCCATGCACCACAGTCAAAACAACTTCGGGTCCCCCTCTATAGGCTTATCCAGGAGGGAGATAAACTTCCTGGGGCCAGAGCTGACGTCTCTCGTTTCCGCGGCTCCAAGCGATTAGATGTCATCTCACGGGATCGTCCTTCACTCTCTTGCCCTACACCCTCTCCCATCGCTTTCCCCCTTTCCAATGTGGAGCCCTTCACCCTCCCCCTCCTTCACCTATATACGCAAACTTCGGGTCAATAAATGTTGTTGCTAGTTGGAAGTCTTCGTTGTCCGTCCCCCTTTTTGTGTATCTTCCTCATGTTTATGTACCGTCACTTTTAAGTTTTAATATTTCAAGGTTTAGTTCTACTTATAAAGAAATGTCAGCAAATAACTTGTACAAAACAGCAACTGCCGTGGTCGCAGACGACCGAGATAGCGACGCTATTAATTTGCGACGTAATGTGCCAATAGCGCAGCAAGCAGGCGACGGATTTCTGCCCGCTTGCTGTGCCTACCAGGATATGGCGCTGCAAATTAATAGCTTTGCTAACTTGGTGGTCTGGGAACGCGCCCGATGTTAACTTTGGCAAGATTGTTGCTATGATTGTATACTAGAAAAGATCTCCGCCCTGAACTTTCACGCGACAAAATTGAGCTGCTCGGTTGAAATTCGGTGAAAGATCAGAACTTTCAATGTGCAGGAGCCAAAATTTTCTGATTGTTTTTCAGCATCAGATATGTTTGAACCGCACAATATTTGTCATGGATTATAAGGAAAAAAATGTAGGTGTATAGGCTCTATTGAAGAAGGCCTACAATGGTCTTTGTCATCCGGTCTGGGGTGAAGAGAAGGGGTACAGCGATTATCCGATCAAAACTGGCACTGGTCCCTTAAAGACCACTCGCGAAATCTGTGAATTTCAATGTGCACCGTTGCTCTCATCACTACTGCGACGTAAATCCTATACTCGTAAAAGGAACCTCCTTGCTGGCTCTGAGGCGCTGCCAGTTCCAAAGCAGGAACATACAGTGGATTCCTTGATTAAATTATTTCTGCCATTCACGTTGCTTTGTGTACATCTATTGTTTTCTGATATACGCGGGTTTTACTGAGAAAGCGAGCCCTCGAATTATATACGTTATAAAAGAAGGTACCATGTGCCTTGCAATTTAATGCATCGCCTATCTATCCGGTGCATATATGATTTGGGAATGTATAAATTTATCTTTTTTATTTCAGGATGAAAAATGTTGTTTTATCCACGGCCCTCTGCCTCTTTATTTTCTTTGGACTATTGGTGCTCGGGTTCAACGTTTTACATGCAGGTAAGGAGAGCGCAGCAGAAAAAGCACAGAAGTAAACATATGTTTTCAGTGAACAGCCGGACGAATGTAAAGCATTTGCAGTCTATATACACACGAGGGTCATTCACATTTTATGTTTTAAAAATATATTTATGAAAATGCTCAAGCAGCAGACGAAAAATGACTTTGTTACTTTTTTACATTATTGTAACCTGGTCCAGCAAACTTCCGGCAAAAAACCTGTTTTCGGTTTTAGATCGAAGACTTTATGATGATTAGGCAAATGCACGGGATACCAATAAAGTATTTTTGTACGAAAAAGTAACGACAGGTTATGAAGATCGCCACTTATTTTCATGTGACGTTCGCGGTCGAGATCTACCGTCAAAAAACGTCAGTAATGCAAATCGTTCACGGGGGAAGGGGGAGTAAGAGGAGAAAAAACGAATAACTAGGCCTTTTGAGCAGACTACTGTCAGCCCAAAACTCGAAAAGGATGACGTCACGGCTCTTCGCCTCGCACTGTGGGTGTGTACTGCGCTGCTAATCTAATCTTGTTCAAAAAGTGCTTTGTCAGGATAGGCATTTAAATTGTGCGGAGGTGTTTGTGTGTCTTCTATCCTTCGACTGAACGTTTACTTACAATTAAGCCAGTGGCCCTAGGCCTCTGTGGAAGAAAAAAGTGTCTAAAGAAGTCCAGTGAAAGAGCAGAAATTGTGCCGGGGTTTCGCACGTTTCTCGGCAGGGGCACTGTCTGCTTAGGGCTCCTGCGCAGGTGCGGTCACGCACCTCGTGAGCTTCAAAACCTGTGCATGAGTAAGGACGACTTCTGGAGCCCCATTCATGTTCCGCGTCCCAAGTAGTTTGCCTGAAATGCGAGCAAAGCTTAGGCACACCTGTCCCATAGATAGGAGGCGCCGTTCAGTTACCCCCCTCTTCTTCCATCGTGACCTGTACTCGTCAAACGCAAAGCTAGGGCCAAAGTTTATGAAGCTCACTTTTTGGTCCCTCGCGGCGATGATGCCGCCCTTTTGCCAACGAAGCCCAATAGGCGTGCTCCACGAACTTTCGCCTTCAACTTTGGGTTTGACTATACTCGTTTTCACCTCAAGAAAAAGCAGGTTTAGCGCATTGTTCATACGCGGGGCAAAGTGGTTCTTACAAGATTTGGTTGTCGAAGGAAAAAAGCGATGCTTTTGGCGTTTTAAACGTATACGTCTTGATAAGATAACATATATCAAATCTAACATTCACCTGCATATCTCTTAATTATCCGCATTAAGAAGGAAATTACTAATCCTCCGCGATGCGCCGGACTTTTTTTACTATGGTTCTTGAGGTGAAAACGGGTATAGTCTATAGTCGGTGTCAGGTGATGAATTCAGTGGAGGCTCCTCCCACCTCCTTTCACTGTAGCAGAGTCAACGCTAGAAATATATTAATAATAATAGTCATAATAATTCTTTTATTTTTCCAACAAAAAGTTGAAAGGTGACTAGGGAAAAAAGCTGTAAAAACAGCTTGACTGGCCCCTAGCCACCCCAAACAAGCAGTCGCAAAGCAAGCACCAGAGGAATTATACAATGAAACTTTACAAATTCATAAACATAAATGAAAAATCATCACACAAAAGAAACAGCGTTTTACAAAGCAATAACACATTGAGTCAACAAACACACAGTGCATTCTAACTAAGCGCAACACAATCAGCGCTCATTGTTGATAATAAAGTTTGAAGTAAAATATTCCCTTAAAATGCTGACCGATGTACTGTTGATATCTATATCTTGCCTAGTCAGCTGATTAAGGATGTTTGGTAAAGTATATGCCATAGCTTGATTGCCGTAATTAGTTCTAGAAAATGGCACTTCCCAGGGTTCCTTAGTCCGTGTTGGATACGTATATACTTTTTGTTTTAGGTTCGCTAGGTTTTCTAGGTGACGCTGGGGTAGATTTTTTTCCCATAATATATCTTGCACATATACGATACTTGTATAAATCAAAAACTTTTATTATACCAAGTTGACCAAAAATATCACTAACTGGATATTCAATGTCAACATTACATATACTTCTTTTATTTCTTCTTTTTGCAACATGTATATTCTCTGGAGGTTGGTATAGGTTGTGGTGCCCCATATGAGATGACCATAATTTAAATGGGAATAGAATAATGAATCATATAAAATTAACTTTGTTCTGAGCTGTAAGATGTGTTTATTACGATATAAAATACCGACTATACTAGATAAGTTAGATATAATATAATTGATATGGTCATCCCATGATAGGTTTTTTTGAAAAACGACGCCTAAGATTTTAAACTTGGGAACAATATCAATTTGAGTGGAATTTAATAAAAAAATGTTCTTAGTAATATTGACACGCCAATGTTTTGGTCGAAAAAAAACTGCCTTCGTTTTATTCGCATTTATTCTTAAAGCATTATGTTTATTCAAATATGAAGCTTTTCAGTGTTTCCTTCGCATCATCTATAAGATCCGAGGCGTTATCACCGTTAAAAAATAGGCTTCCGTCGTCAGCATAAATAACAAAGTATATGGATGGACTTATATTTAATATGTCATTTATATAAATGTTGAACAAAAAAGGCCCGAGAATACTTCCCTGAGGAACGCCTGATTCAATCGGCTTGATTTCAGATAAATGACCATTTATATTAACATACTACATACGGGAGGATAAATATAATTGTAAAAGTTGATGCACCTAAAACACGAAATTCATACATGTCAATTTTGTAATAATAAATTACGATCGAGATAATCGAATGCCTTGATAAAGTCAATGAATAAACCAAGCGTGAGTTCTCTTTCTTCAATTTTTTAAGAACATGTTCTTTTTGCGCAAGAAGTGCGAGTTCTGTAGATCGTTGTTTGCAGAAACCCAAATTGGGATAGACTTAAAATGTTATACTTATCAGCAAAAGCTGTTAATCGTAGAAGTATAATTTTTTTCTAGGCCTTTAGAAAACACAGGGTATTGAAATAGGTCGGTATATACCCAAGTCGTTTTTATTACATTTCTTGTAAAAAACGGTTACTTTAGCCAGTTTAGGAAACACGCTGTCTAGCAAATTTACATTAGAAATATGCGTCAAAACAGGAGAAATAAGATCAATTACATATTTAACTGGTCGAATCTGCAAACCATCGGAATCACAACTTTTGCTATTTTTTAAAGCATTGAAAACATATATTACTTCCGAACTAGTAACAGACGTAAGAAACGAAGAGTGATATTTCGAAAAATTTATGTACTTTCAAGCATCTGACTCATTATTTTCTTTAACTAGACTTACAAAATACTCATTAAACGCATTAGCTAACTCTTTTCCGGACACCTCCTGACCATTGAGGTTTAACTTTTCTACTTGATTTTGGGTACATGAACGACCTAAGACAAAGTTTAACTTTTTCCATACAACGTCGACTTTGTTATTTCAGGATAAAAATAAGTTGCACAAATAAGATTCTTTTGCATGTTGTAGTACTTTATTTAGTTAGTTTCGCTAACGTTTAAAAATTATAAATTTTTCAGTTTCTTTTGTTGTTACAAATTTTTGATATAGCGTATTTTTAATACCAATTTTTGCGGGCAATTCTTTAGTGATCCAGGGTTTGCGACTTTTTCTAGAAGTTTTGAAAGTTTCACATGGAAAACAACTTTCATAAAGTTTTTGAATTTACTCAAAAAGAAGTTCGTTTTTTAGTTGGTTTCGCTAAAGTTTAAAAATTATAAATATTTCAGTTTCTTTTGTTACAAATTTTTGATATAGCGTATTTTTAATACCAATTTTTGCGGGCAATTCTTTAGTGATCCAGGGTTTGCGACTTTTTCTAGAAGTTTTGAAAGTTTCACATAGAAAACAACTTTCATGAAGTTTTTGAATTTACTCAAAAATAAGTTATATGCATTATCTGCGTTCTTTTCTTGGTGGACATCATTCCAATCCAAACAAGATAGTCTCTGCCTGAAGTTGCTCAGGTTGTCAGCCGTTATATTCTGAAACTGTGCCCCTAACTGATTTATTTGTTTTAATGCGAATAGCATTCTTTTTAATGCGAATATTAATCCGAATAGCATTCTTTGGATACTTCACGCACTTTTCGTCTATCTATGTATCTATCTATCTAACCTCTTACGCCGCGGGTCGATAAATAAATAAAAAAGACCGGCGCCGGCTGGGATTCGAACCGTTGACCCTTTGATCAGCAGGCAGACGCGCTAACCACAGAGCTATGAAGGCAGTCATTCAATGCACTTTAAACGGTTGTTTATATCTTTACCATAGGACGCGCTTTGCAGCGCAGTCAGCAGCTGCTGGTTTGCGCGCGTTCCATGCACGAGGGCTCATTCCGCTCTCGTGAGGCTGAGCACGGCCGCTAGCTCACCCTCTCCCGCGCTCGGGAGAGGGTGATGTAGCGGTCGTGCTCAGCCTCACGAGAGCGGAATGAGCCCTCGTGCATGGAACGCGCGCGCACCGGTAGCTGTGACAGCGCTGTAAAGCGCGTCCTATGGTAAAGATATAAACAACCGTTTAGAGTACCGTTGGTTGAGACTAGCTGATACGCCAGAAAGTCTGGTCGGTACCATTTTGAGTGTTTGTGCGTATGGCGCGTGCTTTGCTCGCCTTCCTAAGTGACACAAACGCACGTGCTGGGCTGCGGGGATCGTGCGCAGGGCTGTGAAAGTGTCAACAAATTTAGAATCGCCTCAAGAGTGGGCTGGCGTATCTAGAGTGTGCCGGCCACCTGGCGAACGCGCATAACTCCGCACCGTTTGATGCTATTCGCATTAACGTAGATAATCATTCCCAAAGGATGGGTTCTGCTGATTTTTGTTTGTAGGTTCGTTTTTATTTATAAACACAAATATACCCATATGATCTATAATATCAGTTATTACTATGCCAGATTTTTTATCTGGCTTATCGTAGCTCGTAATAAAAAGATCCAGTAATGTCGATGATTTAGTGGTAATTCTCGTTATAGCCGTTATCATATTCACACATCCGCATGCTTGGATCAGTGAATTACAATTAACTGTTGGGCTAGTTGGTTAAACATCTTAAATACTAAAGCGCAAAGGACAAGGACAGAACACAGAAAGAACAGGACAAGCGCTTACTCACAACTGATTGTTTAATGAATGATAAAAGAAAGACGAAAATGATAGGAGATTTACTAAATTAAAATGCCAATTCTATTCGCACGTAAAATGTTTAAAAATTATTTGGTAAAAAATTAACAAAATTAAATTGAAAAAAGAGACGGATAGAAAATTAAGAAGAAAGAAGGAAAAGCAGCCAGATTAAGAAAAAAGGTTGAGGTATCCTATCTCTTTCTCGGACAGTGAAATTGATGGTGTGCTGACGCACGTGTCTCCTTTCTCTATTATAGTTTTTGCCTCAAAAATTTCTCTGGCTCTCTTGCTCCGAAAGCGTTTGAGTACTTTCGTTTGATTGAATAGAGGAGTGCATTTACAGTCTCTGACATGTATGGCCAAGTGTCCTGACGGTGAAGCATGTAGGGAAAGATCATGCTCTCGTAGTCTTACATTTACGCAGCGCCCAGATTGACCGACGTACACTCTCCCACACGTGCACGGAATTTCGTAAACGATGTTGACGTTGCAGTTGATATACTGATGTGCGTGCTGGACTGAGCAGTGTTCTTCTCTTTCGTTCTGGGAGTTGATTTTTGGACACAGTTTTTTAAGTTTATCAGGAGCTGATGTTACGACCTGTATGTCATATTTAGACGCTATTCGTTTTAAGTTGTGTGATACTTTGTGTTGGTAGGGTATCACTGCCGGACGGCGTGTCGTATCTCTTCTTCTTCTTTCCTTGTGAATGGTCAGGCTCTCTGCAACATCGAACATTAAAGAACTGGAATACCCCGATTCATGTAGTTTTTGAACTTGTGCCTCAAAACTCTGCTTGGCTGTGTGCTCGCATGATTTTTGCAAGGCTGCTATGAAGCTGCTTTTTACAATTCCTCTCTTGATTATTTTAGAATGGGCCGAATCAAATGGTAGAAGTGATTTTTGGACCGTGGTTTGTATGTCCAACATGTATGGTTGTCTTCAAAGGACAGCTGAAGATCCAGGAATTGAAGCTTGCTTTCATCTGGTAGCTCGTGGGTAAACCTTAGTCCCTGAGATTGAGTTAGGAACGTGGTGCAAATATTGTTTACCGTTGAGTCGTTTTGTTCAGGTCGTTCATGTAGCAGGACAAGATAATCATCAACATATCTGAAGACACGTGATATCAGGTTTGCTGGAAGCTTCTGGGCTATGGTCTTGTCACATTGGGCTAAGAAGATGTCACACAGAACTGGTGCTACGCATGAGCCTATGCATATTCCTTTTTCTGGATATATGCATTGTTGTTGAACGTCACTACAGTGGAGGTAAGGTAGAACTTCAGAAGCTCCATGAATGACTCCACTGAGATACCGCACTGATTTTGGAAGGACACGGTTCCATGGTTCTCGATGCATGCACTGGTGGCCGCAAACATTTCTTTGTGTGGGACTGAGTAAAATAAGTCTTCCACGTCAAGCGAAAACCCATACTTCACTGTCGTGCCATCTTGTTGAAGATGTTCTATCAATGTCTGTGAGTTAGGAATCAAAAAAGGATCGTTCAATTCAAGGTTTTTCAGGTGGTCTAGAAGAAATCTCGACATAGCTCCCTGCCATGACCCTTTTTCTGTTACCACTACTCGAAATGGGCAACTTTCCTTATGAGTTTTTGCCGTAAAAAACATTTCCAACTGGACACCTTTTGCTGCAGTAATCTGTTTTCTGAGTTGAGCTAATTCCAATCTATTGCAAAGTTGGAGAGCCTTTGCTTTTATCACTTTGGGTTTAAGCCCTTCCAAGCAGGTGAAATTCTTGTCAATGGCCAACCGAGCTTTATTAAGGTAGACTTCTCTAGGTGCCACAACAAAGCCTCCTTCCTTGTCTGAGATCAGCAGGTTTAAGTTGTTTTCTCGAAAATAGTCAACAACACGAGACACGTTCAATTTCCTTTCGCATGGTGGGCCTGCTCTCAATAATACGTCCACGCAGTCTGAAACGCATCTCGGTCTATCATTTTCTTGGGCTCTTGAAGCGATGTCATGGATGTTAGATAACATATAAACTCCTTGCTGTTTCGGTTCTGTGCAAAATTTGGGGCCTTTTTCAAGCACCTTGCGTATCTTTTCTGGAAGAGGTTCTCCGCCCAACAGGGTGATGGACTCAGCCTTCGGCTGCGTCTTAGGTGTGCGTAGGCTCTTCAGATGAGGAACGTAAGAACCCCACAGGAATTCAGTCATCTGTCTGGCCGTATTCAAGAAGGTCCTGTATCTGGATCCGCCACCTTTGTCATCGGGGTTTCCACACCCAGCAAGAACGCTGAGGCAATACCTGTAAAACCGCACTTGTCGCCACATTTCAGACCTTAGGATCTTGCACATCCTCTTGTTATGTTGCATTGATGGTCTTGCATATCCGAAAAGGGCACTTACTTCTTGCGGTAACACATTATGTCTGATGGCGAAAGAGTAGAACCTCGCTTTGCATGTAGAGATGGCGATGATATTTACATAAAAGGAAACACAGTCTATTGAAGAAACACACGGAAAAGGGCCCATTGTAGAAGAAAGATACTGAATTACAATTAACTGTTGGGCTAGTTGGTTAAACATCTTAAATACAAAAGCGCAAAGGACAAGGACAGAACACAGAAAGAACAGGACAAGCGCTTACTCACAACTGATTGTTTAATGAATGATAAAAGAAAGACGAAAATGATAGGAGATTTACTAAATTAAAATGCCAATTCTATTCGCACGTAAAATGTTTAAAAATTATTTGGTAAAAAATTAACAAAATTAAATTGAAAAAAGAGACGGATAGAAAATTAAAAGAAAGAAGGAAAAGCAGCCAGATTAAGAAAAAAGGTTGAGGTATCCTATCTCTTTCTCGGACAGTGAAATTGATGGTGTGCTGACGCACGTGTCTCCTTTCTCTATTATAGTTTTTGCCTCAAAAATTTCTCTGGCTCTCTTGCTCCGAAAGCGTTTGAGTACTTTCGTTTGATTGAATAGAGGATTGCATTTACGGTCTCTGACATGTAAGCCAAGTGTCCTGACGGTGCAAGCATGTAGGGAAAGATCATGCTCTCGTAGTCTTACATTTACGCAGCGCCCAGATTGACCGACGTACACTCTGATGAAGCACGATGCACGCGCCGTTTCGTATACCATGCCGACATATGCATCGCACAACTTGATCGAATAGCGTCTAAATCTGACATACAGGTCGTATCATCGCTCTGATAACTTAAAGACTGTTCATGCGCTCCCAGTACGCAAGTGAAGATCTGATCAGTCCAGCACGCACATAGTTATCGACTGCATGTCATATCGTATACGAGATTCCGTGCACGTGTGGGAGAGTGTACGTCGGTCAATCTGGGCGCTGCGTAAATGTAAGACTACGAGAGCATGATCTTTCCCTACATGCTTCACCGTCAGGACACTTGGCCATACATGTCAGAGACTGTAAATGCACTCCTCTATTCAATCAAACGAAAGTACTCAAACGCTTTCGGAGCAAGAGAGCCAGAGAAATTTTTGAGGCAAAAACTATAATAGAGAAAGGAGACACGTGCGTCAGCACACCATCAATTTCACTGTCCGAGAAAGAGATAGGATACCTCAACCTTTTTTCTTAATCTGGCTGCTTTTCCTTCTTTCTTCTTAATTTTCTATCCGTCTCTTTTTTCAATTTAATTTTGTTAATTTTTTACCAAATAATTTTTAAACATTTTACGTGCGAATAGAATTGGCATTTTAATTTAGTAAATCTCCTATCATTTTCGTCTTTCTTTTATCATTCATTAAACAATCAGTTGTGAGTAAGCGCTTGTCCTGTTCTTTCTGTGTTCTGTCCTTGTCCTTTGCGCTTTTGTATTTAAGATGTTTAACCAACTAGCCCAACAGTTAATTGTAATTCAGTATCTTTCTTCTACAATGGGCCCTTTTCCGTGTGTTTCTTCAATAGACTGTGTTTCCTTTTATGTAAATATCATCGCCATCTCTACATGCAAAGCGAGGTTCTACTCTTTCGCCATCAGACATAATGTGTTACCGCAAGAAGTAAGTGCCCTTTTCGGATATGCAAGACCATCAATGCAACATAACAAGAGGATGTGCAAGATCCTAAGGTCTGAAATGTGGCGACAAGTGCGGTTTTACAGGTATTGCCTCAGCGTTCTTGCTGGGTGTGGAAACCCCGATGACAAAGGTGGCGGATCCAGATACAGGACCTTCTTGAATACGGCCAGACAGATGACTGAATTCCTGTGGGGTTCTTACGTTCCTCATCTGAAGAGCCTACGCACACCTAAGACGCAGCCGAAGGCTGAGTCCATCACCCTGTTGGGCGGAGAACCTCTTCCAGAAAAGATACGCAAGGTGCTTGAAAAAGGCCCCAAATTTTGCACAGAACCGAAACAGCAAGGAGTTTATATGTTATCTAACATCCATGACATCGCTTCAAGAGCCCAAGAAAATGATAGACCGAGATGCGTTTCAGACTGCGTGGACGTATTATTGAGAGCAGGCCCACCATGCGAAAGGAAATTGAACGTGTCTCGTGTTGTTGACTATTTTCGAGAAAACAACTTAAACCTGCTGATCTCAGACAAGGAAGGAGGCTTTGTTGTGGCACCTAGAGAAGTCTACCTTAATAAAGCTCGGTTGGCCATTGACAAGAATTTCACCTGCTTGGAAGGGCTTAAACCCAAAGTGATAAAAGCAAAGGCTCTCCAACTTTGCAATAGATTGGAATTAGCTCAACTCAGAAAACAGATTACTGCAGCAAAAGGTGTCCAGTTGGAAATGTTTTTTACGGCAAAAACTCATAAGGAAAGTTGCCCATTTCGAGTAGTGGTAACAGAAAAAGGGTCATGGCAGGGAGCTATGTCGAGATTTCTTCTAGACCACCTGAAAAACCTTGAATTGAACGATCCTTTTTTGATTCCTAACTCACAGACATTGATAGAACATCTTCAACAAGATGGCACGACAGTGAAGTATGGGTTTTCGCTTGACGTGGAAGACTTATTTTACTCAGTCCCACACAAAGAAATGTTTGCGGCCACCAGTGCATGCATCGAGAACCATGGAACCGTGTCCTTCCAAAATCAGTGCGGTATCTCAGTGGAGTCATTCATGGAGCTTCTGAAGTTCTACCTTACCTCCACTGTAGTGACGTTCAACAACAATGCATATATCCAGAAAAAAGGAATATGCATAGGCTCATGCGTAGCACCAGTTCTGTGTGACATCTTCTTAGCCCAATGTGACAAGACCATAGCCCAGAAGCTTCCAGCAAACCTGATATCACGTGTCTTCAGATATGTTGATGATTATCTTGTCCTGCTACATGAACGACCTGAACAAAACGACTCAACGGTAAACAATATTTGCACCACGTTCCTAACTCAATCTCAGGGACTAAGGTTTACCCACGAGCTACCAGATGAAAGCAAGCTTCAATTCCTGGATCTTCAGCTGTCCTTTGAAGACAACCATACATGTTGGACATACAAACCACGGTCCAAAAAATCACTTCTACCATTTGATTCGGCCCATTCTAAAATAATCAAGAGAGGAATTGTAAAAAGCAGCTTCATAGCAGCCTTGCAAAAATCATGCGAGCACACAGCCAAGCAGAGTTTTGAGGCACAAGTTCAAAAACTACATGAATCGGGGTATTCCAGTTCTTTAATGTTCGATGTTGCAGAGAGCCTGACCATTCACAAGGAAAGAAGAAGAAGAGATACGACACGCCGTCCGGCAGTGATACCCTACCAACACAAAGTATCACACAACTTAAAACGAATAGCGTCTAAATATGACATACAGGTCGTAACATCAGCTCCTGATAAACTTAAAAAACTGTGTCCAAAAATCAACTCCCAGAACGAAAGAGAAGAACACTGCTCAGTCCAGCACGCACATCAGTATATCAACTGCAACGTCAACATCGTTTACGAAATTCCGTGCACGTGTGGGAGAGTGTACGTCGGTCAATCTGGGCGCTGCGTAAATGTAAGACTACGAGAGCATGATCTTTCCCTACATGCTTCACCGTCAGGACACTTGGCCATACATGTCAGAGACTGTAAATGCACTCCTCTATTCAATCAAACGAAAGTACTCAAACGCTTTCGGAGCAAGAGAGCCAGAGAAATTTTTGAGGCAAAAACTATAATAGAGAAAGGAGACACGTGCGTCAGCACACCATCAATTTCACTGTCCGAGAAAGAGATAGGATACCTCAACCTTTTTTCTTAATCTGGCTGCTTTTCCTTCTTTCTTTTAATTTTCTATCCGTCTCTTTTTTCAATTTAATTTTGTTAATTTTTTACCAAATAATTTTTAAACATTTTACGTGCGAATAGAATTGGCATTTTAATTTAGTAAATCTCCTATCATTTTCGTCTTTCTTTTATCATTCATTAAACAATCAGTTGTGAGTAAGCGCTTGTCCTGTTCTTTCTGTGTTCTGTCCTTGTCCTTTGCGCTTTTGTATTTAAGTTGGATCAGTGCTTGGAATTGCATTTTATGTGTTGTCTCAAGTAACATGTTAATATTAAAGTCGCCTCCCAGAATTATGTTATATTTATCATTATTCGCAAACTCTAAAAAAGACTCTAAATAAGCAAAAAAGACGAAACATTTCCACTTGGCGGACGATAACACACTGCTATAATACTCTGCCCTATCAATAACGACAACATCTCGTAGTCTTTATCAATGCAACAGTAATCGGTAAGCATTTCACAGGAAAGGTCTGCCTTTATCATGATTGCTACGCCCCCGCCTCGGCTTTCTGTACGGTTTAAAAAATAACAGTCATACATTGGTAATTTTACAACGTCACTAGAATCAGTGTACCACGTCTCGGAAAGCAAAATTGCATCAAACGAAAAATTGAACTGACTTAAGAGTACTTCCAGCTCGTCTGCTTTATTTCGCGCTGATCGTGCGTTTATGTGGAAACATTTGAGGGAGTTTATGCACTTGTCTCCCAAGGAAGATTTTACATTTGACGGAAGGAAATAATATTCACTTGACATAGCGATTTGGGCATCAAGTGAACCTGTCGTGTTAGCCATTGCATACAAAATAATACCTTAAAACTTGTCAAATGTAAATTTGCGAGGCATCAAACTAGTTTCTGCAAGTCATCCATAGACTTAATTACGTGTACTTGCTCGCGATCCCTTTTGCGCACAAGGATGTTGCCATTCCTATGCCAGACGTACTGGTAGTTCGTAGTTTTGGCCCATTCTTTTGCCTCCCAAAGAAGCGCCCTGTCTTGTTTCGTGAGGTTCTCCTGGATGTAAGTGTTCTCTTTTTGTTTCTTCAGATTTGTCCGTTTGCTTAGCCATTCATCCCTGGTTTTCTGTTGAGCAAAACGTATAATAATACCTGGAATTTTTCCTGGTCGGGACGGTAGTCGATGAATGCTGGCCACTTCGATTAGATTCAAGTCTGGCACTTCCAGTTTCTTTGCAACCGCATTTACCTTTGCTAACAGATCTTCGTTGTCAGTTTTAGGCACTCCATGAATCTCGAGATTTTGCTTTCGGCTTCGCCATTCAAGTGTGTTGACTTCCTGCTTAAGTTGTTTTTATTTCTACGTCGGCATTGGTTCTTGGTTCCTACCAGGGTTTCCGACCGTTGTCTAGTTGCGTCATCTCCTTCTTTGCTCACCAGATATGCTCTTAGTACTTCGTCATACTCATCCAGACATTTCCTGCATAGATTTCTTATGCCACTCACAGTTTCTTTGTAGGTTCATAAGGCTGTCTAGTTTGGCATTTATGGCGGATAAGCATCAAAGCTATGTTAGGTTCCGTATCCTTCCTTGGCGGTCACCGACTACCTCCTGAGATTTCACGGTTTTGCATGTCGAGCATGCGCCATGACTTGCGTAAAGCACTGCCCTTTGACCTGAAAGTCGCTTCGGTGATACCAGAGCAAGGACTTAAGTGATACACATATTCACATTCTAGGCACGTCAACCCTGAATCACTATCTGGCACTTCTTCGTTGCACTTTGGACAAACATTATCCATAGTTCAGAGTTCAAAACTACACAGTATCAGCAACAGCAGCAGCAGCAGCGTTATGCGCCAAACAAAAGTAAAACCTAGTGAAAAATTCAGACCAACCTGTAACGATAACAGAAGCGATTAACTTCTGCCTCTCGGCGCCGCTGCCACTGCTGTGTGCTGTCCAAGGAAGGAGCAGTTCCTTTCAACTTCGGCCGTTGAATATGACGTATCTTGTCAATGCGACGTGGACCAACCAGAGCTTCGCAACTTGCGTCTTTGCGGCGGTGAACGGGCGTGGTTCCAGAGGTGTAGATGGAAGGACCGAGCTCCTTGTATGCCGAGTTCCCTTTTCGTGGCTGTAACGATAACAGAAGCGATTAACTTCTGGCTCTCTGGCGCCGCTGCCGCTGCTGTGAGGCGACCTCCTCTCTGGCATTCGCCCTGCTGAAGTTTAAAACGCGGGCGGAGCTTACCCTGAACAGTTAGGCTGTCACCGACTCCAGAGCTCAGCTAGTCCTACCAGGGCCAACGCACAATCCGCATAGAAGCAATCAAGCAGCGGCAGAAGGGCGTCCTCATAGCGCTCCTCGTTTCTGAGGGTTTGTTATCGGTGGTTAAAATCATGAAGCGCCGAAGAAACGCAGAGTCAGGCCGCATTCAGTCCTGATTTGTTCAGCCAGTGATCGCAAACGTTCAAAGGCGGTGTGTGCTATGGCGATATGCTTGGTGATATATATTTATTTTGAAGTACATTTGTTTAGAAACGTACACGAGGTTTCCTCAACCGCCAAACCTAAAACGAAAAACAAAATTCACGATATCATTGTTTTACGTTCTTCGCAGTATTAACTGAATGCATGTTTAGAGGCCGTCTCTTAAATGAACGCGGCCTACGGTAGCAACATGAAACTAGTGAATGTTTTTTTTGTATTCCTCTAGTTGTTAAAAAAATATTTTAGGCTGCTTTACAGTGCACGTCAAGTCCACCATCTGAAGTCGCACTGCAGCGCGGTGCCGCTGCTGTCGGCACTGTGCATGTGCAGACTCTTTGCCTTACGCGAACCTGGATTCAGCGCTCGTTCGATGCTCACACTTAGCATGGGCAAGAGTGCGGGCTTCTTTGTAAATTGCGTAATGGTGCATATGATGCCGTCTGTGGTCTTTTGGGAAATACGTCGAAGGGTGTTCGATTCACAATATACTGAGCTTATGATTAGCTATGCGCACATTGGTTTTATTATGCACTTATGTGTATGTTTACACAGTGGCCCTAGTCAGTTACAGGCGTCTGATGTGTCCGTCGTAGAGGAAATTCAGCCAGTTCAATACAACTGGTAGCATATACGTTTTTGTCGTGCATCATGTAGTACAGGTGCCAGACCACACGAATACGGCGCTCATCAGATAGAAATTGGCATGTGTGAGAATTGAGTCATACCATTAGGTCTGTTGTCACCTGAAGAAAATGTTTGTCTCTTGAGGAAAATTTGGCGTTTGAAAAGTACGCGTTTTTAGAGGATGACGAATATCTAATTTAAAATGCACCTGGAGAGTATGCCTTGATTATCCTGATAAAGGCGGACCTAGTAACGCTCCTCTAGAAGCCGGATATGTTTTACTACAATACGTAAGGTAAACGCAAGTATAAAAGAAAGAATGCGCACGACGTCATCTTTGGCGGATTCCTGGCCTGCCCCTAGTGGCAAACACGAGGAGTCTGAACGAAAGTTGCCGCAAGTCATCAGACGTCTTCGTCTAGGCGTCGCAACCTTCTGGCGCAGCGCTCTTTCTGTCACGCTGCTAGAGGCGCTGGTGACGATGTTCACGCCAGCTAGGCTGCACTGCGTGGAATCACCAGTGATGACGCTAAGGGAAAGCCGGAGGCCTTGCATTTTAGGCGTCTTAATTGAGCAATACGTAA
>JAZHYW010024064.1:0-13263 GCA_037355805.1 Ixodes ricinus
CACGAGATCAAATGGCGCACCTATTTAGTCGCATAGTTCGCGGAGATGAACCAGTTCCCAGTGATTGGAGACGTGGCCGAGTCACGTTCATTCCCAAGAAAGGAGGCAACAAACAACGATTGAGTGACTACCGCCCTCTCACTGTAACAGCTGTTGCATACAGGGTGTTTGCAAACATTCTCAATTTGCGCATATCCTATTGGGCCGAGAGTACTGGTGTTCTCACGGAACTACAAAACGGTTTTCGAAAAGATCGTCGGCTTGATGACAACGTATTCATCCTGACGCAGTGCATAGAGATCTCGCGGGCGGAAAAGCGGAACCTCATCTGTTGCTTTCTAGACGTTGCTAAGGCATATGACAGTGTCCCCCATTCTTTGATGCTACAACAACTTCAACAGCTCAACATGCCTGAACCTTGGGTAGGCTTAATACAGCGACTATATGATGGCAATCACGTGATGGCAACGTTCAACGGGGTCGCCTCTAATGACGTTCTGGTGTGCAGAGGACTACGTCAGGGCTGCCCGCTGTCACCTGTTCTTTACATGCTCTACACATGCGGTATAGAGAGAGCACTAGAACACACGGGCGTTGGCTTTTCCCTGCAACACACTCTACATGGAGACGTCGTCAGTTGGCGGCTTCCTGGACTCGCTTTTGCAGATGACATTGTCCTTATGGCTGATAACGTGTCAGACATGAATGTACTGCTCAACGCCTGTGAAACAGAAGCGGCTCGACTTCGACTACGGTTCAATGCCAAAAAGTCGGCAATTGTCCTTTTCTCCGGAGACTTAGAGGGCCTTGAATCCCTTACCATTCAGAACGCTGCGCTCCCTGTTAGTACCAAGTACAAATACCTCGGGGTGACACTAACTACTTCAGCAGATTATCTGGCAGAACACCACCAAAACCTCAAGACATCGGCACTGAGAAAGCGCAATGTGCTTCGTCGAAAGAGCCTGTGGAGCTGCGACCGTTATTTAACTACCCGAGAACTGTGGAAAGCTGTCGCTGTGCCAGGCCTCACTTTCGTCAATGCTGTTACATGTGTCCCCAGCGAAATTAGGGAATACCTTGAGCGACGGCAAAGAGAGATCGGGCGCCAGGCGCTGGGATGTCACGGGAGAGTGCCTAATCAACTTGTGCAAGGTGACCTTGGCTGGTCCTCGTTTGAGGCACGGGAGGCCAGCAGCAAGCTGGAGTATTACGCCCGACTGCGACATATGGACGGAGATCGCTGGGCACGAAGGGTTTTTATTTACATTCATTTAAAGAACCTACACACGACATGGAGGCGGCGTACCAATCGACTCGGGACAAAGTACGGCGCCTTCTCGATGAGCGACGAGCCCTCCACAAAGAAAGATTGGGTTGCGAAGGTGAGAGGACAGATTAACACCGCCGAGACGAATCGGTGGAGAGCCGACATGGAAGAACATTCCAGCATGCACCTATACGCGGCTTTCAAGACCAACATCGCTGCCGTCCGCTGGTGTGGAAACACACTGGGCAGCCGACTCCTTGCCGAGGCCCGCGGTGGTGCCTTACGCACCCGCATCTACAGGCAGCGGTACGATGTGAACGTGACCGAAACCGTGTGCAGTGCATGTGGTGAAGTAGAAGAAACTACCCAACACTTGCTCCTTGAGTGTCCGGCAATCGTACCTGCGACAGACGTCGGCACCCGCATTGAGCAGGCCCTCGGTTTTACGGAGGAGAACAAACATGTGATGTGCTCAAAGAGGAGGCTCGAGGCATGGTGGAAAGTCCACTCGTGATACTTCAGAGTGACTACGAACCATTTCTGACTTTCTAGTTCCTTTTATTTTCATTATCTTTCTCTTCATCTTCTTTTATTTATTGGCATGTCTATTTTATAGACGCTCGTTAAAAAGAGCAATTGCCGCCAGAAATACATACATACATACATACACAACTCTAAAAAGAAAATGTGTAGGTTTTACACCCCATGTCACATATTTGACACCCCAGAACTTCGGTTCGACATACAGCGCAATAACGTCGAACTGACGGCATCAAATTTTACGAGAGGCTTGATTACGGTGGGATACAACATATTAAACAGCTAAAGTACACATCAAAGACTACAAAAGAAAATCACTGAGGTTTTGCTGTAGAACCAGCAAAACCCTGATTACTTTTTTTTGCAGTGAGTCATACGTACATTAGATATTTTAATAAGTTGTACAACTCGGCTATCAAGCCGCTCGTAAAAGTTGGTAGCTTCGGTTCAACCTCAGTTCGCTGCACGTCAAACTGAAGTTCCGGGGTGTCAAATATGCGACAAGGAGTGTGCGTCTGGCCGCACCATATCGCGTTGAACACCAAGGCATTGGAAAGCGTAGGTCTTTTCTTTACAATCTTGGAGAAACATGTTCGATTTTAAACTCGGGATTCCAAAAATGCCGTATCACCACCGTCTGCTCAAATAAAGAACGAACGAAGGAAGGCCAACGTCATGAAAAATATCTGATCCACGTAAAAGTGGAGAATTGTACGCAATACTCTTTTTAATAAATTAATATGTTCTTCAGTAGACTGTAAACACGGCTCTGCCAACGCAGGGAAACGGAAGCGAAGACAGTTATACCATATCTGAGCATGCTGTAAGCGAGAGCCTGAGCAATTGTTTTCTTTATTTCAACGAAAACAATACTTTTAAGCCCTAAAAAATAAACAAACTGTAAAAAACAAAGACACACACAAAAAAAAAACACACACACACAAAAGACCAAAATATTTAATATAATTTACATATTCAACCTTAGAGCAGTGACACGGACAACCATCGTGACCATGCAAAAAAAGATGGATGTCAATCGTTCTGGTCTTAAAATGATTTCTGAAACAAATCAGCTTTGTGTTTTGCACATTTACGGAAACACTATTTTCAGAAAACCACCACATTGCTTCGATTACGTTACTACGTTGCAGGCATGTTCATTGCCTCTTCGGAGCACAGGTTGTCATCTGCGTATTAAACACAGTATACAGTTGTTAACTGTTGAAGCAAAATCATTAATTAAAGTGTTAAAAAGCAAAGGGGATCAAATTGAGCCTTGGGGGACACCGGCCTTCGTTTGTAATATACTGCTATAGTTAATTTTATCGCATAATACTACAACTTCGTAAGAAGCTCCACGAAAACCGACCTCATACAACTTTCGTAATAAAATATGATGGTTAACAGTGTCAAACGCTTTTGCTATATCTAGGAAAGTAGCACAGCTATACAGATTTTGTCCGAACGCGCCATGCATGGAGCGTATCTGAAAATTCTTCCAAAAGTGGTATGGTACCTCGTCCTGTAATAAAACTGAACTGTCGGCTGGACAACATATTACATTTTTTCTAGAAATGACGTCATTCCTTCGTGAGGAAATGTTTATAATATCTGCGACAATATTGGCCACATTGATTTCGCCCTGTAATTTTCCATCTTGTACTTTTGTCCTCACTTGAAAAGTGGCTTGACTATGACGGTCTTTAAATTTTCTGGAATAGCCGGTTTATCCAAGAAGCCGTTTAACATAAACAGTAAAAAATATCAGCAAGAGCGTCAAAGTTCCTTTGTGGCGTAAATGCCAACACTCTATCGATGCCGGGTGGCTTATTTTGTCGAAAACTAAATATTATCCTTGCAAGTTCAGATTCTGTTAGGGTATTCAAAAACGCTGAGGCTATAATGTTTTTTTAAGCGTGCACCCGTCATATTGCACCGAAAATGAGATTTCCGAAGCTTGTGCCAACTAATGATTAAAGTTATCTGCCACTGCACTGGGATTCCCAGCAAAATGATCCATGCTAGCGAAACAGTTATTATCTCGTCCTCGAAGATGATTTATCACGGACCATTGTTTTTGCCGCGTTTCTCGCCGATTGATTGAGCTGTCGTAAAAAGTACCGTCGCTTCGTGACAAGGATGAGAGCGGTCACTCAATTTCTTTCAACTCTCTAATCTAAAGCTAAGGCCTGTTTTTTTTGTTTTTTTTTTCGAGCACGTTTATGGCGCGTCCACAGCCAGTCTCGATATGTCATGGAGTGAATAACGCCAGAACAGAAACCAGTTGTAATTTTTTCTACGTTTCTTTATGAAAACTCGTTGGCTGAGATTTTTAGATCTTTTTAACTGTTCACAAAACCTTTCGTACATTTTATCAGGAGGATGACACTGTTCAGAGCAATAAACGAAACTTGGTCTACTTTCAATCTATCCGAGTCAAAAGCAGTCCAACTGTGCGTAAGGCAGCAGTAGCACAAGACTACCAAACCGCAACCTGTCTTTCGATTTAAAACGCGTTCAGTTTCTCTTTTTGGGGAAGTGCTCGTGTGACCGGGAGGGAGGCGGGGTATGGGGGGGGGGGGGGGGGAGGTGGTAGGGGACGGTTTCGCGAGCCGCACTTTAACAGGCGAAGAGCCGCATGCGGCTCGCGAGCCGCAACAGCCACCCCTGGTTTAGACACAACCACCAAAGATAATCAAAGTCTTGGGTCATCAAAGGCACACACTCATTACTAAAAATAGACAGAAAGTATGATACCCATTTTTTGTGACTTCTAAAATAATAATAATAATAAAAAAATAATTTGCGCAGTTACGTGATTTTTGTTGACTTTCTCCTCTTCTACATCTTTTTTACCTCCTCTGTCCAGTTTCAGTTTCGCTTTCGACCAGTTGCGTTTTTTTCACTTTATTAAAAATATTTCTGACGCTGTTAGCAAATTATTGATTGGGTAGTCTTCTGACACCATAATGGATCGTCTGGCAAAAAAATAAGAAAACAAATGTTTTTGGGGTTGTCAGTGTCCCTTTAATTTATGCAATCGCAAATTTCGTTTGCCTCAATTTTTGCACCAAACATTTCTGAAAACTGCTTTTAAGGTTTCAAACACATGCCGGTAGGTTCTGAAACTTTCTTTAGGGTCTCCTCTAGCTTTACATTTGGGCAGAAACTGAGCATCCGGGGATGCATAATTTATTTTTGTGGAGAGTTAGACACGTGTCTATTCCTTCCAAAACATTCGATATTCTTAAACGAACAAAAAAACAGACATTACAAATGCGTTTCAACATTTTTTAACGAAACCGAAACAAAAGAATCTGTATTCCCCTAAAACAGCGACGATCCTGCTCCTATGCCGCCAACACTGGGTAGTTCTTGGCGGCAGAGGAGAATCCAGTCCAATCCAATTCATGAACTTGGGGAAAAGTTGTAAAAGGAAGTTTTGTCGGGCCGACTCGGTCCTATCTTCTCAGGTCTCCGTTGAGTCTTGTCCCATCTCCGAAGAGTGGTCGACGAGCTGTGCGATCCTTCGAACAAGGACACTGCAGCCTGCTACTGTCACATCCACGGCCCTTTCTCAGAGTTGCAGGTTAGAAGTTAGAAGTGATGGCTGGCAGCACTTCGGCGGGTATCTCGCTGGCAGGACGCCTTGCGCTGGTCACCGGTGGCGGCAGTGGCATTGGAAGGGCGGTCTGCAAGGCACTGTCCCAGGAAGGAGCTCGCATCGTCGCCGCCGACAAAAACAAGCAAGGCGCCGCGACAACCATCCAAGATCTCCCCGGTGAGATGTGGGGCGATCTCCGCCGGTAGCGGGAAAACACAACCCGCCTTTCTGTATGTCAAAATCCTTGCCGTCTTGCATACTTCTCGTGACAAGTTTGTAAATATGCTTGAAGCATATCGCACGGCGGATTGAAAACATCCCGTAATCCGAGTTGTTCGCGTCTCACGGCCCGAAACGCCTGGGAAATCGGCGGCCGGGTGCTAAGGCTGCTACACATTGTCGTTTAGGAATGACTGCCTGGTGCTGCTTGCAACGAGTCGAGAGCCTGTATTACAGAGGGCACGACCGGCTTTATAGGGGCGACCTGCTCACTCCGCGTGTCCCTATGGGAGCGCGCGGGCCAAGAAATATCACGTGAACGGCTTGGAGGGACCGAGTGTTCCGCTTGGCGCCGCCCTAGCTCAACACCTAAAGCGCGGCGGCCGCTATGGAAGGCAATGGGAGCGTGTTGAAATAACGTTGGTTTCGGATGATTTCTGTCGCATTTAATAGGCATGCGCTAATGCTAGCACATAGTGTGTATAGAATAGGGTAAAAATGAGTCACTATATCATAGTTTGCTCGAGCAGAATAGTTAGTATTGTGAGCTAAGCATCTATAGGGTGTGCGAGTGTACAGGATGGTGCATCCAGTCCGCCTGCTGGAGCCCACTCCCGTGATCGGAATCAAATATCGAGTTAGATGCTCCGCAGGTGGGCCGTGACGCTCTTGGTGAATGGTCGAAGTGAGACACTGTCGATTGGTGGTGAACTGTTGACTGGCGGGGGGGGGGCCTCCGGAGTTGCATTGCACGGGGTGCGAAGGAGTTCTAGTGACGAAGCGCGCGGGTTAAAAGGGGCTACAGTCCATCAGTGCGAGTACGCCGCAGAGGAGTCACCTTTTCCCCGGAGACGACGTTTTGGACGTAGCGATGGAAATCGAAATGCTGGTCGATGATGACACCTAGGAGGTGGATATGCGTTGTTTTTGGGATCTCCACTCGGTTCACGAAACGTGTTGGAGGGGTCGAAGGTTGGCGCGAGGCAGTGATGTGCATGGTAGCGCATTTGGTTTAAGTTTAGGGGAAGTTTGTTATCTCTTGACCAAAGAAGAATGCGATCCAGATCAGCTTGTAGCTCTTTACCGAACGTACAATCGCAATAACGACGAGAAAAGTCCTTAAAATACAGCCAATTATCGTCAAAACGTCGCCGGTCGGGGAGCGGACACACATAGATACACACGCGAAAGCGTCTGCTAGTGTGTTAAGCTACAGCGCCAGTAAACGCGGTGGCGGTTCAGCGAACTATACTTCGTTTCACCTTATGTTGTACCGCAGCGAAGGCTAGAAGCGCGAGCTCATAGCGTTGGCAGCTGCTCTTAAGTCACGAGAGCTCGTGCCGCCGAGATGTGCCCCAGAGCAAGGAGCTTGCGCTTGTAGCCTTTCCTGCGGTACATCATAAGGTGAAACAGAGTATAGAGAAAATACTAAATAAGCAAAAGCAAATGCGGCGCGCTCGCGCTGCCTCGGGTGACCTGGTCGCCCCTATAAAGCCGGTCGTGACAGAGGGTTTCTAACTGCTTGATCTGGGTCACGTGGTTTATGGGCCGCATTTCGAATGCGAGCTGCGAGAAAGTGACGAAAGTATTGATCGTCTGCAAACTTCTCCGCCTTTCCTCCTGCTTTCCTCATCACTTGCGACTGATCGCCGCGGGAGGTGTCCACCATTAACTTCCAAACGCACCCCATTGAGATGGACCCTCTCTTCAGTCCAAGCTGTGGGGATTACACGACCATCCCATCCGCATAATCACTACTGCGTGACGACCGTTATTGATCGCAGGTTAGCAGTCGTACGTTGAGTTCACTGGGGTCATTAGCTGCAGTTATGGCTGCGTCCACCCACAGCTTCCTAAAAGTCTTCGCCGTCCAGTCAGAAATGAAAGACAGAAAATTCTATCTCTGATGCTGCTAAGCTTTAGATAGAAAATGTCCGTAAAGTTTGCAGAATGTTCCCTTAACGATTCAACGTGAGAGACGCGGGGGAAAACCTTGTTGTCTTATTTATTGTAGAGAATTTTGGAGTTCGATTCACGGCTTGTGAGCTTAGTGAAAATGACAATGCATAGAACAACGAAAACCATGTTTCATGCACTAATGGCATTTTCGGAGCGTAAATGTTCAAGGTCAAAATGTATCAAAGATGTGATTGCAGTCAAGCATCATTCAAATAACAAGTTAAGTTTGCAGACATGCGCAATTCAGAACAAGGCTGCCTGTATTTGGCGTCAGCAGCGTTTGGTCGTTTGCGAGTGCTTTCTATTGTTTCCAAGGTCTTGAAGTCTTCATAGTTTTCCTGGAAACGTCTTTTAACGAAGGAAACCGGACTTTAGTCACCGACAGATGCTTGAAAACCTTTGAAAGCGGCTAAGAACATCATATCTGGCAGCCGTTTTTGCCATGCGGGTGAAGTGGATCACGTTTCATGTGTTGGTTTGAACACCCTTTGAAATATACCGTTAATAGTTTAACAGTATTTCGAACAGTGTTCATGTATTCGTTTTCAGGTGCACACGAACATCATGCACTGGAGGTGGACGTAGGCTCCTCAGATTCCGTGCAGACCTTGTTCGGGGACATCAAGAAGCTTTACTCCGTCCCCGTCAGCGTCGTCGTAAACTGTGCCGGGATCACCCGGGACAGCTTTCTGCTTGACATGACTGAGGAGGCATTCGACAGTGTCAACACGATCAACCTCAAGGTATGACACTGTAAGGGCTGTTGTGCTTGTTCGATGCCATCCATAGCGCTCTGCCAAAGCAATCTAGGGTGACGTCACAGCCTGTGGAGTAGGCACCGTGTACTGTTCTAGACAACACGAGTTTGAATGTGACATTAAGTTTTCGTAGCTTGCTCGTACCATCCTGTGGCGAAACCGTGAACCTTCCTGTGCTGTGTGGTCTTTTATATAGCTTCTCGGCCTCGTTTGCACAGGTTTTACATTCTGTTACCTAGTTGCAATATGCTGAGATATGGAGCGTGTTGATATGTTATAGTGTCTCTTTGCACTGGACTCCACTTACGAGGTTTAGTGCAAGTATGTTCTCATCTGTGGAGGCATGCTTCGTTAGTTTTCTTTTGGGAATCGCCTTGGGAAGACACCTATTCGAGGGGCTCCCTCTGCGGGAACCTGTGTGGTGGAATCTTCTTTCAGAGCTACCATACTCCGTTCACCCCTGAACTGACGGTGCAGTGGTAGCTAGATGGTTGCCGGACCAATCAACCACCTCCCTTTCATCACCTGACCGATCTACTGCCTCCCTTCTATCACCTGACCAATCAACTGCCTCCCTTCTATCACCTGACCAATCAACTGCCTCCCTTTCGTCACCTGACCAATCAATCGTCTCCCTTTCTTCACCTGACCAATCAACCACCTTCTTTTCATCACCTGACCAATCAACTGCCTCCTTTTCATCACTTGACCAATTAACCACTTGTCATTCATCACCTGACCAATCAACCGCTTCCCTTTCATCACCTGACCAATCAACCAACTCCCTTTCATCACCTGACCCCGCTCTCTTTAAGCGTGGGTATGGGCGGGAGAGTGATCACATGGCGAAAGGTAGACATATGATTGGTTCAGCGAGCACATAGCTTGCACTGCACTGTCATCTTAGGGGTAAATTGAGCATAGTAGATTGCACTCACAATTTATATGGAAGAGTTGCTTGGCAGAATTTTAATTTACAATGTTTTTATGAAATAGACCCTTTCCGAAATTGCTCTTGGCAACAATGAGCCGCTGCCTTGATGGCACTCGAAAGTGCGGCTAGCCACTATGATCGGGCAAGGCGCTGCCGTTATGTGGTGTGCGCTCGCGATCGCGAGCAACACCGCCGCTGGTCCCGATTCGCTATCGTGGACCAGGAGCTTGGTTGACGTTCCAAATTGGTACACTACGGATAAAGTAAATGACAACTACGTCGCCCACAAGACGAGCAACCAAAACCGAAGGCGCAGTTCAAGTTTGTGACTGAACGTTACATGGAGGCACCTTCGCACGAAACGACGACTTTCTTTTTGCGGCTTCGTTCTTACATCGGCGATTGAGTATAGGATTTCGCATTTTTGTTGGCGATGCTGTCCACATCGGCGATAGAGTCGCTTTTCGCGTCTTCGTTCGCGATGCGGTTTACATCGACGATTGAGTTGCTTGTCACGCCATCGCTGCCGACGTTTGCACGATCGCATCTCTTTATCGCGTCTTCAGCTTCGGCGGCATGCAGTGGCAGTTTTCGACGCGACGTTTTTTTCTCTTTGGCCTTTCGACATCGTTGAAAGCAAATACTGTTAAATTTATTTTCGAGGTCTCGATATTTCGCCAATTTTACGAAGTTTGAATTTCGGGAATATTTGGGTGGCACAATATTTCGCGATTTGGAGGGTATGCTCAGTATTCCTTACCGTAGGTAATTTATTTGCGTGATTTATTTTTCGAGATATTTCTTAAGTTCCAAAATTCGCGAAAAGGAGGTCCTTGCGAAAATTACATCGTTTACACTGTATTTGGAACAACTTGTTGCCTCAAGAAGCGGCGGCTACCAACAACGTTCGAAAGGTAGCCAGCGTGACTGAACTGCTTCAGCCTAAAGCCTCGTATATTTCGTGTTATTATGTTTCCCCACTTGACGTTTTATAATGATTTCTCGGTTGCTTGAAAAAACGGATCACTCTGGAAGGAAAACAACAGGACACCTGGAAAAAGACAAATCCCCGGGAAGAGCTATGTGCGTGTGCTCGTTGCTATGGTAGTTCTTCTTACTGCGCGAGCTGTCACAATGAATCCTCGTGCAAGCGCGCATATCCTGACTTAATTCACTTTGAGGGTAGGGAGTGCGCACTTAACAAATTGGGGTTCATATTGATGCATTGTTTTGTTAACAGCTGTATTTTTGCAACAAAACAGTAAACCTCGTCTTGTTTGGAAGGTTATCCTTCAGCGCCTTTCTGCTTGCACAGTGCCGCATAGCAATAAAAACGCATCTGGAAAGGCGCTATGCGGGAACTTCAGAGTACTGGCCTTTACGGCCGTATGCCCTATAATGGCGGCCGCGGCGCGGTCGGTAGCGGCGCACGTGACCACTCCCGGCGAGTGCGCATAGTTTGGAATCGGCGCCAGCTAGATGGCATAGCATTGCTAAAAGGGTCTATTGTGGAGCATATAAATTTTGGGGCTATATAAGTTAATGTTTTGAGGAATCTGCTTGTGGTTGGGTTTGGAAGGTGTTAGGGCTGGGCATTTGATTGATTAACCTACCGATTAATCAATTAATGCTTTGATTACAGTTAATTTTTTTTAAACTGGTAAATCGGTAAAATTTGACAAACAAAAAGTAAAAATTGAATGCTTTCACAATTCAGACGTGGGCGAGTACACCTGTGTGAAGGCCAACTTTATTTGAAATTCTAACCTAAAGTAAAATGTAAGGGCGAGATTTTAACTCCAAACAAGTGAAAGAGGGTTATACATGTCCCGGCTACTTTGACGCCGTGCGAGTGCCCGTTTAGCGCAGCAGGGACTATTGTGAACAATCAAAGGAGTTCGCTAATGCCGGAGAATATCAGTGAACCTCTCTGCCTCTGTGGCTAGTAGTAATTTGCTAGTGTGGGTGTCTCGACTGTTCTGAACTACGTATCAAGGTTAATTTAAATCCGAAATTGTACATTGCATTGCTTTTTTCACTTATTCAGGAAAGACCAAAAAAATTTAATTTAGACTTTTCTAAACAGTATGCATATGAATGACCGAAACCAATCAATTGATTAATTAGTTAATTAGGTGTCGATTATTCGGGTTAGAATTTTTAATCGACGCCCAGCAATAGAAGGTCACACAGCCCTAGTCACATTGGTTATACCCACATTCTCATCGAAAACTTATACATCTTTGTAGCTTTGTACAAGACTAGAGGTTTCAGATAAAAATAAACAAATGGATGTGCATGAAGGCTAGTAAGGATCAATGAAAGCGAAAAAAATGAGGCAAGTTGGCACTCCTTCAGCACAATAAAGAAGATACTCAGTAACAAGGATTAGATGAAACATTCACATATGCGGAGAACATGCCAGCTCATCTGCTTCTTAGCGCAGAGGGTATGGGGACATCAAAGCCCTTAGCTCTGATTGGAAGGATAGTGAAGTGACACAAGAGGTCTAGCTGCCTTCATCTCTACCCACCGTCTCCATCCAATCAAAGTAAGCAAGATTGTTGTCTGCTCCTCCAGTAGAGGGAGCAGTGGCCTTAGGGTCAAGCGTTCAGGCGCAGAACGCAGGCATCGTCTGCTAGCCCTAGCCACAATTGTTTTCTCTCTCCTATGGCTGTTGTTAAATCTGCTGTTCTTTTTCCACCAATTACTTAACCTACGAGAACAGGAATAAGAAATACTTCAAAGGGTACATTGTTTTTTGTCGACTGACAACCACCAGACAGATTTCAAGAAATGGTGAACCCACGTCCAAGATGACGCGTGCTCTGGATCGAGGAGCGGGTGTGGGGGGTGGAGCTTTGTCGTACACGTGATTACTCCCTCTCACCTTGCCCTATTTCTTCTTCTCCTTTACTTGTGTGCCATGCACATGACAGAGCAGTGTTTGACATGTCTTTTCTGTCATCCATGCGTCGGTCTCACTGACCATTTCTGTCCCCGCAGGGCACCTACCTGGTGACGCAGGCCGCCGCACGCGAGATGGTGTCGCAGGACATCCGGGAGGGATCCATTGTGAACATCTCGAGCATCGTTGGCAAGACCGGCAACATGGGCCAGTGCAACTACGCCGCCTCCAAAGCGGGAGTCGTGGATTCACCAAGACGGTTGCCCTCGAACTCGCGAGGCACAACATCCGCTGCAATGCGGTCATGCCTGGCTTCATCGACACTCCCATGGTGGCCCAGGTGCCGGAAAAGGTCATGGCCAAGCTGTTGCCCTGCATTCCCCTGGGACGAAAAGGAACGCCGGAGGAAGCGGCTGAGGCCGTCCTGTTCCTCTGTTCGCCGAGGAGCTCCCACGTGACGGGTTCCGTGTTGGAAGTCACCGGGGGAATGTTCATGTGAGGTCGCTCGGTCAGACGTAACCTTTTACCAATGTTGCCTTTGGGAAGAGGGGTAGGAAGACGACCCCCGGAAGTGGATGCATGTTCTTGAGTTGTGTCGAAGACTGGTCCAAGGACGGGGGCGACTCTTATTTTTAGAAAGGTTTCCCTGTTTGGAAAATTCGGGATGTCGGTCAAGATTTTGTTGTGCTAGCCGTTAGTAAAATCGCCCCATTTGAACTCGGAATGTGTTATAGGTGGGATTCCATGTTTTTGAAGTTTATTTCTCGTGAAGTTCGGAAGGTGTTTTCGGAGTTTATTTTTTGCTAGGGCTTTTTGTTACATTCCCAATTCTTTGAAATTCAGGAGTTCGGCATCACTGCATAAACTTGCACAAATAAATAGCTATGAAAAAAGGTGTTGGGTACACGTCACCCGCTGATCCCGAAGGAACCTCGATTGCGTTGCTGAAATGCCGAACCCATTTTGTAACAGTAGTTGTAGACGTCAAAGGAAACTGAAGTGAAATCTTCTGGGACCACTCGGACCTTGTGCTCTTACAAAAGTTTAATGGGGAGAATCAGTGGCCAAGTG
>JAZHYW010024065.1:0-15638 GCA_037355805.1 Ixodes ricinus
CGACGGCCGATAATCATAATGATAATTATGGTTCCGCCCAAGTGCCCCCTAGACGCTGTCATAATATGAACATCTTTATTGAGTAGGACTGGCCTGGGACTTGGTTACCGAGTTGCGTGCTTTACATGCAACGGGTCATGCGGTGACAGTCAGGATCGCCTTTGTCTCTTCTCGAAAGGAGAGTGCCTTTCCCTTCCACTAACTGCTGCGTGCTGAAGACAGCACGCACCAGGAAGCAGCCGATTTCAATCCATCGGTAATCAATAATTTGAAATCGGCAAAAGTGAAAAATATTTTCCTGTTTTTATAATTTTATTTTTTATTTTTATCTGAATTTAGGAGCATTACGGCCCTCATAAAGGCTCTCCTGTAACTGCTGGAACGCCGCTTTGTCGTTTGCCACTGGGAGTTATACACGACACAAAAGCGCGAAAGGCGCTGAGTCAGTCCTCATCGTGACTCAGTAAATTACGAAATGATGAATAGACACTTTCGTTCCTACCTCTGCATGAACTCCAAACACAGGCTTGTCTCCTTGCGGTAAACCATGTTGAAGGCAAAGTGAGCAAAGAACACCAGCTTGAAGGCCTGGCACGGGCTGGACGTGTGGACCACTGGCTGGCTGTCGATGCATATCGTGAACGACTTAGCAGTCACAAAGCTCCCTCCTGAATGAAAGGTGTCATAATTTAGCAATGCCTACCTGTCTGCTAGTATCATTTGCAACTCTACCTTTTTTCACAAATGAAAGGAGAGCCTGGCATGTCCCCCAAGTCATCGTCACACGCAGTTTCCTGTTATGGAGGAAGAGTTCCACACATACATAAGCATTTTGGTTTGTAATTTGGTTTTCTTTACAGGAGAAGTTTTCAGTGGCATAAAAGGCATGCGAGAAGCCGATTGGCCTTATATGTCCGATACTAAAAATAATCGCCTGTTCAATTTCAGTTCATGCTGTGGCGCAAATTATGACTAAATATTTTTGAAATGTTGAATTTGTATAGTGCGTAGGCTTTGAGGAATATTTTTTTTCTTGAGTGCAAACGGATATAATAAGCGTAAAAAAAAACCTTCCGTAGCAGACAAGGCATTTACCCGTACATGAGAATGTTAATTTCAATACTGTGCACAATATAGTCATGTGTACACACTAAATTACAAGGTGACCTACTAGGAATGCTGAGAAAAAATAGGGTTGCAAAATCTTGCTTGCAATGTTTACCTCGATTAGTTTGTAGAAGAGGTCCTTGTCTTCCTCGAAGATGGCCAGCAGTAATAGAGGAGCACCTTCATATTCGACTGCTGTAGACTTCCTACTCATCCTTGCGGCTTCGATTTCTTGCAAGCATGCCCTCACGCTTGATAACTCAGGAGTGAGTAAAACAGAGCATGGTAAATAATTATTTTCACGCAAACTGGTAGAATTTGGCTGTGGCGATACGTTAAACCAACAACGCGTGACAATTTGGAAACCAAATAATTTACATGGCTATCCCATGACATATTTTCAGAAAAAAAGACACCTAGTGTTTTAAAATTATCCACGATCTCTATCGGACTTGAGCTAAATAACTATAGGCCTTGGCATAAAAATGTGTTTTATTTTTTGACGAAAGAAAATAGCCTTTGTCTTTTCAGAGTTAATACTTAGTCCATTTTCTTTGCCCAAGCCGCCAACCTTGACAAAGTAAAATTAACAGCATCCACAATTTCATCGCTATTTAAAGAGAACAAAATATATACTGGTGTCGTCTGCATAAATTACAAGTTTAGCAACAGGGTCTATATTCACAATATCGTTTATATACAGGTTAAAAATAAGGGGCCCTAAAATACTCTCTTGTGGAACCTTTGAAATAATACGCTCTCTATCGGATGCAATGACCACTAATGTTAATATATTGGAAGCGGTGACTCAAGTATGAATTTAGGAGTGATAACGGCAACCCTCGAATACCATAGTAATTAAGTTTACAAAGCAGAATGTCATGATCCACGAAGTCAAAGGCTTCAGTAAAATCTACGAATACGCCAGCAACCGTTCTTTTTTCTTCAAAATTTTGTAATATATATTCTTTCTGGGACAAGAGGGATAATTCCGTGGAACGATTTTTTTTCTGAAACCAAACTGCGAAGATGAGAGTAAATCGTGCTTATTCGCAAATTGTACGAGACGGGACTGTATTACTTTTTCGGGGCCTTTAGAGAATAAGGGAAGAATTGAAATCGGTCAATAATTGCTGAAATTATTTGTATCTCCTTTCTTGTGAAGGACAGATACTTTCGCCACCTGCATCGCCGTAGGAAATACTCCAGACGAACTTCCTAGCAAGATACGCGAAAGACACCGACCGCCACTGCATCATCTGTGCTCTAACACGTTTGTATATCCCTAGCGTTGCGTCCAGTCGACACTTTCTTCAGACACTTTCTTAAGGCAGCAAGAAAACGCGCGCGGCCCGCCCTTAAAGTCGCAAAACATCTCGATCGGCATTATTTTCTTCTAAACAAAAACTTGGTCCCCGCGCCATTCTTCGCGGCTTGTCGCGATCCAAACGAACGAATTAATCTGAAGCGGCACATTTATTCACGTCCGATGCCACGCTTTCGCGCCCCCAATCTTCTCTCTGCAGCGCGCCGCCAACTCAGCGGGACCCAGATATCCCCGTCTTGCCGTTTGAGCGCGGCAACGTCGCAGAATGAAGGACAATACGATGACTATTACGTCAGCAGTCACCTGTTATAACGAGATGATCGTCAACAAGAATTGTGCGTACCTGGATGACGATAAGCTCAGCTGCAACCAAAGCAGACGACGCGCGCCTTTCGTCGTCTGTCACAAATTTATTAGACGGTCCCTGCTACTGGCCCACGTGACCTTGAATCCTCCGCCGTGTCTGCTTCACCGGGAAACCAACGTCGCCTCCCTCGCTCATGAGGAGCAGAAAGAATATTGGGAAAAGGCGACAGGAGACAATGGGGGAGGGGAAGATGGACGCCCCACTTCTGTGGTCAGCGCTTCATCGTACTCGCGAAACTTCGAGAGGCGCGGTCGGCGAGAACACGGCGGGGGGCAACAAAAACGGGTGCGAACGTCGCGGTCGTTGGGCGGAGCCGAATTGGCTTGGTGGGCACTGGGATGAGTGCTTCCCGCATGAGCGGCAGCCGGCGGCGTGCGGCGAACTTTCGTGCCGCTGTCTGGCCCGGCCAGCCAAAAGCGCGGGAAATCTCGCAAGTGCTCGAAATAGTATGAAAGAGCACGCGACCTCGAGGCAAAACGCTGAGGTTCACCGCTCCTCACGCTAGGACCCTCGGGTGCGTAGTAAGGTAAAGCGCCGTGTGGCGTTCGCTATGTGGGAGCGTCTTGCTGCGAGCGGCGTTCGCGCCCGCGTTTTCTCGCCGGTGTCACCGTGCCTTAAGGTACTGCGGAAATCCATTTCGATTGCGTGTTCTAGTTCCTGCTCGGGACCATAGCGAGACTTAAGCCAAACGAAACAAAGCAGTGTCACTACTAAACCGGTAAAAATAGCACAGCACTCACCTTACGTCAGAAATCGTCTAGCCGGGAAAACCAACGTCCACGAGGAATCGTTATCCGGCATCCATCTTGAAAAATAAGCTCCGCACCAAAATTACGACCGAAGAAAACACGGCGCGCGTTAATCCTTGCACTAAAATTACACATAAATATAGTTTTATTCTCTAAATACACAAACAAAATATTAATGTGTCAAATACGTTCTCAGAACCGCTTTTTGTGAAGTGGAGAAACAATTGGTTATCCAAAAAGGTAAAAACAGAAAATGTCTGTTTTTTTCTTGAACAAGTTTCGGTTAAAGACCATTAACAGACATTTTCTGTATGACAACAGAAAATGTCTGTAAAAATGCTTGTAATTTTACACACATTTTTTTACAGTGTAATGGTTATTGCGCTTGCCTCCCTCGCGAAGAACCAGGGTTCAATTCCTGGGAGTTACGCGCCATTTTATTTATTCTCGCAGTTTAATGTTTTGGTGAATTCGAGAACTCTGTCGCCTGTTCGAGGTGCGAATGTTCTAGTCGCCGAACCTTCTAGGTCGATTGTGATTGTTCCAGAAGACAACGCGATTACATAAAGGGCTCCACGTGGCGATCTGCGGTCAGTTTCGCCCCAGCGTTCGACTGTGCTCTCGCGCCGACCTCGACGCCCGCGATGCTCTGTTCCCTTCTGTTCCATTTTTATTTTTGGGCACAAGTTCGCCCCATTAAACGTTTAGTTTCTTTAGTTATTATCGCCTCATCACTTGTCATTCGCGACATTTGATTCATTGGCAACAAAAGCGCGAAGAATACACATGTGCCAAGTTTAGTTTTGTTCTGATATAATCGACTTTCACATCTTTCCCAGGTGGAATCCTTAAACTACGTTCTACATGAAATGCCCAGCTTCTTGACGACGTCTCTTCTAGTGTCCTTTACAATGAAAATGCTACACTTCGATGTGGACTCCGGCTCCCATGCCGCCGACTACGATTTTGGCAAGACGTGCATATCTGCCCATGACAGGGACATGCTTTCGGTACGCACCGCTACCAAAAATGTATTCCGTCACAGGAAGTATATATATATATATATATATATATATATATATATATATATATATATATATATATATACTCACAAAATATTTGCCCTTTAAGAAGATGGTCGTCCAAGGATGCCAAATAAGTGATCGGCAGGTACGTGTATGTATATATATATATATATATATATATATATATATATATATATATATATATATATATATATATATATATATATATATATATATATATATTATAAGTCAGAGATCCGTACTTGCAGGAGTTGCTATGCTAGGAGTTTATTGTATGTATTATGATAGTTTCGCCGAGAGGCTCGGCTTCGTCAGGAGATGGTCATACACCATCTCCTGACGAAGCCGAGCCTCTCGGCGAAACTGTCGTAATACATACAATAAACACCTAGCATAGCAACTCCACAAGTACGGATGTCGGACTTATTACATTTTTCCGTTCCATTGTTCTCAAACTACTCTACCTCAAATATATATATATATATATATATATATATATATATATATATATATATATATATATATTAAACTTGAAAGAAGATAAAATGTGTTAAGAAAATTAAGGATTAAACATTTTTGAAAGGAACATTATGAGAGGCATGCGAAACAGATTCTAGCTTTTGGGTTAGCTTCTGAGCCATGCACGAGGTGCAAGATTGAGCGTCACTGTTAATTTTCAATTTAATTAAAATGTATCGATTAAGTTTTTAAGTACTACAATGACGTTACGTAAACAAAACTATGCGGCCGTATTTGAAGAAATGATCCAATTATGTTTTTTTTAAATTCCCCGTAACCACCACGTTTCTGAGACAAGCGTCTCTGAATTCGCCACTTAATCCGGATAATTAGACATTTAAAACCGCCAAGATCGCGGCAAAACTATCTCGAACGCTGAGACGCAGGTTCTTTCGTTATCACATAGCTATGACAATGGAACGAAGGTGCAAAATCTCATAACAGTGCCTCCTTAGAGAACAGCCAGAACGTAAATATCATGAGCTTCGTCTCATTATCATAAAAATGTCATAAACACGCCCGTCTCTTCATGCTTTTTCTTCAAGGTTTCCTTCATGTGAATTTTTGTTTCTTCAGGATATCAAAAACAGATCTCTATATTTAAAAAAAAAAAACATATTCCCATGAATCTAAGGGTCGTAGCATAGAAGTTCTCTACCGGGTAATGGCGAACGGTTTCTTAAGATATCGCTTGACATTTTTTAGCTTTCCTTAACGCCTGAAGTACAAAAACAAAGGCTACCTTTACGAAAATGGACGGATGGGATGTTTAAAGACATGTTTTAACACTTTTTGCAAGAGTTTGCTTACAAATACTGTTTTAAATGTTAGGTAATTGACATACCTTGGTACAAAACGCGTAGCATCCACCAGCTTTTTCAAAGAGTTGCCACAATTTAAGCTGAGGGTCCTGCGCGGTTAGGTGTGCATCCCGACCCTCGTTACAGTGGTTTGTGTCACAACATATAATTTGTAAATTGTGCGGTATTCCTCTTCAGTTGTGCAAGAGTAACGGAAACCTTCACGAGTTCGTACGACCAGAGCTTGATGACAATGCGTGCGGGTCTCCCGCAACAACAGAAGGTCATCGTCTATGACAGCCCCGAAACCATTATAAGAAAGGTAAGCACTTGCGGTAGCGCTTACTTCTTCGAAATACTCCTGCAGGCAAATGCCACTCTGCACGTTCCCGTCCGTGTCTGCTCACGGTGGGTGAAAAGAGAACTTGAGTACACGCATTATGAACCAATGCGCAGCTTGGACGTGACGCCGTTGCCATGATGCTGCTGTCGGCGAGTATGTTTTCTGGACCAATGCATTGCGCACACTAGGTGTGGACCACGCGAACTTGCGCGTAAACAGCGTGTTGGCACCTGAACTGCGTGACCCTGAAACACGCCGAATGAGTTCTTGCTGTCAGCTATATTCCCTCTAAATATTGCAAACAATGGTCATCAATCAATTTAGTGGGTTTTTTGTGTTATAACGCCAACGAAAAATACGCAATCCCCTATCACGATCTTCGTAGAAATTATTTATTTTAGCTTTTCTTTGCATATGTGTCTAGGAACGCATAACGTGTAATGTGGCTCGACCAGTTTATGGTTTCTGACAGATGAGACCAGGTGTGGTGAGCAGCGGGCATCTTATTCGCACTCCATGGTCCCGCGGGAACACCAATAAGCCCACTTTCTTACAGAAACGTGCCGTTGTTTCCACCCACACTCTAAAAAAAAGTATATTCTTACATCCATTGTCTCATATACGACACCCCGAAATTTCATAGTCAATGTACAGCGCGCGGACGTCGAACCGACGTTCCCAACTTTCACAGGCGGCTTTATAGCCGAGTGGTACAACTTATTAAAATACATAATGTACGTGTTATTGACTACAACAAAAGTAATCGGGGTTTTCTTGGCATTACTGGAAAACCTCTGTAATTTTTCTCTCGTTTTCGATACGTACTTTACTTGTTTCATGAGGTATATCTCACCGTTCTGAAGCACCTCGTAAATGTTGAAGTCGTCTGGTCTAGGTTACCGCGCTGTACTTCGAACTGTAGTTTTGGGGTGTCGTATATGAAATAAGGGGTGTAAGAATGGATCCTTTTCTTTCTGATAGTGCAGTACGCATTGTGGCGATCAAATAGTGAAAATACCATTTGCAGGTGACCACAATAATCCTCCTTTATGAGAAAGATTATTTTTTAGAGCGATGCAACTTTTGCAGTAAGGTTCCACGCACGCGTACACACTCTGCCATGGCCTTGCTTTTTGTTGCCGCGCTTTTCAGACGGCACAATTTCGGGCATCTGAGATTGTCAGCGCATAACTACGCGTGTTTTTCGGTTTTTTGACGAAATAAGAGCGTGCAAAGAAATATTGCTAGCTTATTCTTACGTGAGTACACGTGTTGGGCTGCCCTTTCTATGTAGTTCCCAAACAACCCCAGAGACGGTGTTACTAACTTGAAGAAGAAAGTTTTGGGATTTGGGGGCATTCGTGCCAGTGAAAGGTTCAGTGTGCGCAACTATATTTGACAATAGTGCGGAGGAAACAATTGCTGTAGCACAATTTACACGCAGTCCACGGCATTGTGCTAAAAAGAAGGAGGCATGTTATTTTCTTGTTAAAACGTCGCAATGGCAAAAGAGAAAATAAGCCTAAATGAGTCAGCTTAATAAATTAACAAAAATTGGTCGAAACCGTGTATATTTCGATCAAATATAACAACTCCAGCTTCGCGAAATGCACTGTTTACGATCGTTCGTCGCCAAGGGAAAACTTTATTAATGTCCTACCTCAAATAACTCTATAAATCAGTCGTGAATGCAGAATAGTCTTTTTGGGTCCCCTTTGTAGAGAATTCAGTTCTTTTTGCTTTGCGTTGCTTTACCGCCATGGGTGGTAGGGTCTCGCAGCGGAGCCCCTATGCATTTCGTGTACGAATTTCGCGGGCCCATAACTACGGCGGAAACTTTTATCCCCTACATTTACTGGGGAATCACAAAGTTGACATTTTGACGGTAGAGTGCACAGTAACGTTTTGCCATTTGAGTTTACAATATTTCCGATACATTTATTTGAATATTTCCGCGCTGAATTGAGCGGAAAACTAGTACCACCTAATGTTATGGCTCCAGGCTCCAGGTGGCGTCACAGTCTAACGTGACGTTGTGCAGTCACGTGACGTCACAGTGCGACGTGAACAGTGCCCGCGAACTTAAAATACGAAAATGAAACTATAGGCAACAGTGTGTAGCGTATGAGGTGTCGGCACTGTCCCTTTGAAGGACACGGGTGGGAACCGGTGACTTTCTTTTTCCTTTCAGATGTGCTTGATTAGGAAAGCCTACCCACACCTCCACCTGGGAATGGCCTTGTTCGACATCGACTTTGAGGACACTAACAAAGGGTGCAGAGACAACACCAACCTGAATTACGCGGCCGGATTCTGGCGACTGGAACGTTCCTCGGCGTACATGAAGACCGTGCTGACTAACGTCAGCTTCAACACCGAAAATGAGTCATGCCCATAAAAAAATTCGACTTGTGTCGTTACCTCGAGAGGCTTGTAGTTTCTGGCGTATTATTTTGGTCGTAAGACGGATGTCGTTACCCTAATTTTTGTCTATTGAACATTGAAAATCACGTACCACGAGATTTAGTCATTGAGACGTCTTCTTTGAAGACGATATTCGCACGTGTCATTTTTAAAGGAACAAAAATAAATGTAGCTAAACAGAGTTTAAAAAGTGGCACACGATTCTAGTCTGGTGGCTGCTGGTGTTTTAAAAACCACGTCACGGAGGCACGTGCAGCGAAGCGGCAAACTGAAGGCGCTGTTGTCTAATAATATCCCAGGTAAGGGAGGCTACATGTATGTCTGTCAAGGCTACGACATGCATTCTTGTACTCAGTGGAAGTGGCGCGCCGGAGCATTCATTAGAGACATTTAGTGAACTGTTACCATACTACAGTTACCGTAGTACCGTTACTGTGGGCCTGACAGCGCATGCGCGGCCGCATGCCGTTCGAATCTTGCAAGATTTGATTCCAGCCATAGCCACCTTCACCCTGAGGATGCCTGCCCAATGGTTGCTTTGTTGTCGTCGCGCCTACTCCACATATTTACTACTAGGCGCACGAAAACACCAAACAGAAATGCAAACGACGCTTGTCCGCTGTATGGTGCTGCAGTCCACTGTAGCTAGAGTAAGCTACGTCATCAGGTTAAGCTACGTGATAACGTGATCTTTTCATGTTACGTTTTGCGTTAAGGTGAACCTACGTGGTCAAATATGACACTTGATCACATCGTTTTTTTCTGACACGAGTAACTTCTTTCTGTCGTCGTTTGACCAGCGGAGCTCTAAGGCGCTTAGTCATAGCCGGCATAGCTCAATAACACGAGGCTGTCTGCGGGTCGTGGCACGCACACCATGACGCCACACGTACACGCGCGGTCATTTGATTCCATTTATTTATTTTGGGCACATCAACACCTGGCACTCTGGCACTTAGCCCCGACTACTGGTGCTGCGTTGTAATTCGCATTATAGATTCCTCTTGTGTGTCTATGGGCTACTCGGACTCCAAAAAACAGGTGCCTGAGCTGTCGTTTCACGAGATTGCGAGCAACACCAATGACCATGAGAAGTGGATTAAGGCGTTATCAAGAAAAGTCTGGATGCCGATTCCTACCTCATGCTACTCAACGGTATGTACTAGGCACTTTCTTCTAAAAGACTTTAAAGGAGGGTGTAAAATTAGACTGCTAGGAAAAGGTGCCAAACCAAGCGTATTTGAAGGTTATCCTTCCTACATGCACCCACCGGTGAAAAAATCAAAACTTAACACAACAGTTCTAGCTCTACAGTGAAGTGAAATGCGGTGCTTACACCGTGAAAGATGCAGGTATTACACACGGTTCCATGAAGTTGCATGCATGTTCCTCGGACCCTAACGTCACCGAGATGAATACCGGTATGTATGCTAACTTGCGATGTGCAACTTGCTGCCGGGCACGCCAGAGGTGGAAAAGAAAGGTGCGCGATCTTAAGCGGCAGGTAGCACGGTGTAAATCAAACGGTGGACAGCTACAAAGAGGAACTCGACAAAATCTAGAATGGCCCTTATATACCGTCGTTCTGTTGAATTACTGATAAAGAAAATACATGACCTCAGGGCAAACTTTCTTGTTGACCAGGTCCACAACTTCAATAAAAAGAGATCGACATGAGCTGAAACTACAGTACAGCATTCTCTGATAGTCAGGAAACTTTCTACCAAGGCCTACGAGCGGATGAGGGGCGAAGGCCTGCTCTTAGTTCCAGTACTCATACGCTGCAGTGCTAAATTGAAGGGATGAGCGGTGAAGTGAAGTTTACTCCATTAGTCCGAGAGAGACTCACAGTTGAAGCACAGAACCTGGCTGTAAAACAATCTAGAATATGCTCCCTGGTCGTCGACAAAATGCGTATAGATCAAATGCTACAATACCCGAAACAGGGGGTTGCTTTCTTCGGTTATGTGAATCTTGGGAAAGGCTTTGACGGTGTCATGGTAGCCAAATGCAGCAAGCAAGTGCTTGCTAATTCCGGACAAGCTTCGTGATCAACGGCCTCACAGTACGGTTACGTATACCCGTGGATATTTCTTCACTAAGGGCTGTAGAGGGTCGTTGCTGTACAGCATGATAAAATTTGTTAATCACTGAGGTAGAGGCCGTCCGGTTTATTGTTGTCCGCATTGCGACTCACAATCACAAGATAAACGTCATCGAAATGTAGATCCTTTGTCGTGGACATATCACGCACAGAATTGAGCACCCCAACGACGGCTTCCGAAAGCCATTTTTAGCGTTTGATCAGTGCCATCTGAATATCAATGTTGGCTTACAGTTTCTTGCAAGAGACCTCTTATGTGATAGAGAAGTGAGCTGCGTTTATCTAAAGAAACTTGTATAAGCTATAAAGGAACAGTCTTGAAAAAGCCAGTTCGTTTTCTGTCGAGGAAGCATGTCTTCCCTAGCAACCTGGGGAAGATAAACGTGCAAAGTGCAGTACATGTATTCTCACCGCCGGTGACTATCAGCATTTTATGAAAGTGTTGGTTACACTGTGAAATTTATGAAGAATGCTGTACAAGTGGTTCCTCTTAACGGATGTGAGCAACTGCACACAGCATATCCATCAAAACCTTCCCGACAGCAAACCACTCCATTCTGTAGACGATATCCGCCTTTCCTGGCTCGAAACAACATTCGTGAAGTACCTGCAAGATATGAAGTCACGAAATTGCGCAAGAAACTTCCTCACGCGTGAAACCTTCCAAGGCTTGCAGGTGATTACTGCCTCCGATGTGGAGTGGATCAGCTATCTACTGACGGAACACAACTTCTGATTCGTCTTGACTAGGAAGTTGTCTTCTGATCCCATACAATTGTTCTTCGAATGGCTTCGAAGGTCTGCTGGTAGCAACGACCATATGAACATGAGGGCTGCCATTCTTTTCGTCTGGAGAGAGTATTGAATACAGGAATAATCTCTGCCTTCAAAGACAGAAACATGGCGCACTCGTCGAGTAGAGTTCCTGTATAGGCACCCTACTGGAGCCAGAGTTGCGCGTCTGTGTTCTACTTGCCGCCGCGCCGCTATTCGCCGACGTCCGATCACGTGAGGAGCAGGATCAAATGTTGCGGAGGAAAGTAGACGTTGCACGCGCCCCGGCGTACGTTCCCCTGCTTTTGAGCGCGCTGCGCGCTTCGAACGCATGACGCCGCTATTTGCCCAATTCAGTCACGTGAATAGCAGGATCAGCATGCCATGCAGAAAAGACGGCGTACGTAGGTGAACGCGCAACTCTGGCTCCCGTAGGGAGCCTATTGGGCAGGAGATCGAACTATAGGGGGCGCTTCATCGAGGTTGTTGTCCCCACAGCCCGGTGTTTACTAACACAGCATAACAAAGAAATTGAACCTCGTCATGCACGGTCTGGGCACGAGCGCTTCGATCTTACCAGCGCTTTGGTCGCACGAGGAGCGGCCTTCAAATCGTCATCTTCGATGTCGCTGATCAAAAACAAACAAGTAAATTCGGTTTGTTGTCCCCACAGCTGATGCGTGCCGCTAGAGGCGTGACTGTTCGATCTCTTCCCCAATACAGGAACTCTATCCTCGAGCTGTCAAACGCTCCCTCTATCTGCCCGCAAGAGCACAGGACCGTACAAAGCAAATGCTTTCGCCAAGGAAGCAAATGCTCTTTTCGAAGACGACTTGACGCGAACACAATACTTCCTTCCCACCCCTGAGATATCGGCCATCTCTATAGTAATTGTATACTTTACATGGACGAAGGAACATGTAAACTGCAGAGACTGGTTCTTACTGGTCATTAAGAAGGTTTTTTTGGCTCCCAGTGATTCCCTCATCAGGTACCAGGACAGGGGAGGACTATACTATCAATCAGAAAAACTGGTGAGGGTGTTGTATGTACTGAACGACTTCATAAAGGTTTTACTGAAGAAGCAAAATATGCTGAAAAGCATTTGCGTGCAGCTGTTGAGACTGCAGTTTATACACTTATGCACCATGTGGCTCTGAAATGCGCAAAGGCAGAGAACGATGTCAACCATTACAAAGATTTCCTGCAAATTCTTTGAGCTAAGTATTTCAGGCCAATTTTCAGAATATAATCGGCATCCGTGACTGAGAAGCATGACCTCAGAAATATATTTTTCAACAAGCCACAATTTAGGAAGCTGTTAAAGATCTAGAACTGCATACGTGAAAAAGAATAAGAACGAGAAGAACCCGGTTAAAAACATCAAGGTGCTATGCGCTTGAAGAAAATGAAAATGTATCTGATTATTTCCGATCAGAGTGCTGCTGATGGAAAGTCGTACTAGAGTCGTACCGGATGAGAGAAGCGAACCTGGCGGGACCCAAGTTCGCTTCTGTCATCCGTGTAGTATTTTATTTTGCTATTGCCTATTTTTAGCGTGTGTCTAGTATTTTTCGTGTTGAGAGATAAGTAATTTTGATTTATTAACTTTGTTTTCATTTGCGCCAAGAACCACTGTCTGTGCGTCGGTTTGTACTGTGTCAGCTCCTAGGATATGCAGCATCTGAGCTCATGTGAGCAGGCCGCAAGTACAAAAATAATAAATCGGATGCCGAGTTGGCTTTTCAGAAGAGCTTGGCTTGTTTACATTGTGTATTAATTTAAACAGGTTCTATTGTTTGGGAAATCCATCAACATGATCAGTTTAACAGCATGACCAGCATGCCAGGCTGCGCATGCTGTAGCAATAACCCTGCTTGAAGCTGGGACCAGATCAACCAGCGTGACCAACACGCAAAACTCAGCATGCTGGGGTAATACCCCAGCTTGAAGCTGAGGCAAGATGAACCAGCGTGACCAGTATAACCAGATCAACCAACATGACCAGTATGACCAGATCAACCAGCATGACCAGCATGTCAAACTGGGCATGCATGGGCAATAACTTACCCTGGTCAAAATGCCCACAGAACACCCACAGAAAATTTGTGTGGGTTCCCTAGAGTGAGTCTCTATGGGGCACCCATGGGTTTGTATGGGTGTCCTAAAATATCTGTGGGGTCAGGCCTGTGGGCCTATGGGACGTGTGGGTTGCTGTGTGGGGTCCTTTGGGTTACCCACACAGCCTGCAAGGCTCCTTTGGGTAACCCACACAGCCTGTGGGAGCTCCTTTGGGTAACCCGCACAGCCTGTGGGGGTTCTTTAGGTAACCCACAGAGTCTGTGGGGATAGAACACTGGCTTTTATGGGACATTTAGGAAATTCTGTGGGTTGCTGTAGATACCCCGCAGCCTGTGGGAATAGAGCCTAGGATCCTATAGGAGAAGTACAACATTGTGCGGGCTGCTGTAGGGATGCCACACGCTAGGGGAGCGCTTTGTGTTGCTACACGGGACATGTGTAGAGGCCTATGGGAAGCCTGTGGATAGTGCCCCTCAATATATATTCTACAGAAGTCATGCAAAATATAACTTTTTTGTTAGTTTTTTTTTTAATTACATCGCTTACCCCAGTGCGCAGAACACTACGCCGACGATGCCGACCACGCGGGTTTTTCTTCGAAATGGGGCTTCTAATGGTCACGCATTAATACGTTATGTTAACATTGTTCCGAAGTTGTCAGTTTTGTGTTTTGTGCTCTGACCTTATCATCTTGCGTGTTTTGTATCCTAGCAAAAAAGCGTATTGCCAAAATGCAGAGCAATAAATGTATATGTTGATAGGCCACAGACAAATTAGTTGCAGGACATTACTTATGTGGACCCTTATTAGGTTTATTTTACAGATATCAATGAACCGCAAACAAAACAAGAGAAAAGCTAGTGCACTTACGAGTATACATGAACAAATGCAATCATCTTGCAGCAGAATAGTGATTAAGTCTAAAGAAGGACATGTTTTAAAATGACAAAATATGGAGACAGACTGAAAAACAAAAAGCAAGCAGTTTTTCTTGAGTAAAATGCATGTACCCAGGTAGCACACAGCGTCGCCCGGTATCGGGACTACGCCGGCCGGTCGATGCCGGCGCCCGGCCATAGGGCGCCGGTGAGCTACCGGCCCCTGCCGGCGTCGGCGTTTTGTCTTACTCATTGGCCAGTTCAGCAGAGGTTACAGTGACTGCCGGAATCGTGCTTTTGCTGTCTTTGCTGACCAGTATTTACATGAAAGTTCAGTAACTGGCCGGCATCGGTATTGTTGCTGTCTTTGATGGCAATATTTACATGAATGTTTAGTAACTTTCCGGAATTCGCGCTTTGCTCTTCACGCTGGCAGAGCCCCGCCGTGGAAGTTCCGTTTACTGACCGACATCATCTTTTTTTTTGCCGTTTTCACTATTCAGTCAAGTCATTGAGACTCTGACGAACTGCGGCATGAATAGCATGAATGAGGGGAAATGTTTGTGTTGATAAATCCTTCCTGAATGACTGCCGACGCTGGTGTATTTGATCCCAGCATGGCAAGGCTGACGTGTTTTACCGCGAAAACGAGAAAAAACAATGCGGTTAGGAAAACAAATTCAGGATATTGAGAATCTGAACACGTACGTCACGAAAAAAAAAGAAAACAATTACAACGCCGAACGATACTTTTTCAGGAATCTAGTTTAATTTGAAGTATTATACTTTAAGGTCCGGCAGTACATGCACGTGTTTGGCTCAAATACGGAGCCTCCTGAATGAAAAATGCACGTGGCAGGAATGAGCACGCGCTTTGCGCTACAAAAACAATGATAAACATTACTCTCCAGAAACTAGGAAAAGTAAGAGATGTGTTTATTGCTTACGACGCCACGAGAGGTACATAACTCTCCTCAGATCATATTATTGGTGATTTTAATTGGTGTGAAAATATGCTATTTCAGGCAGGAATCGACTGTTTTCTGTGGTAGTTACGATCATCTAACAGAAATATTTCGAATGTTCACATAGCCAGACGATCTGTCCCCCGATAGCTT
>JAZHYW010024067.1:0-39114 GCA_037355805.1 Ixodes ricinus
AAGACATCCGACACCGACGGCTGCTCGTGAAGAACTCCCCTTTACTTCTTCTAAAGAACACGCACGCCGCCTCTTCACACTAAGAGGGCGCCACTAGCTGGACCAATTCACAAATAGCGACCACTACATCTTCCCTTCTTAGAGGCCGCGTTTTCGCCAAATAGTTCTTGTGGCGAAACGCACCCACTTAGTGTTCAAAAAAGTACCATCAACTGCAATGTTTTCGGACTGTCCCATTACAAGTCTAAACGCCTGGGGCGGGTCACGGCTCGTCCGCTGCGAGTCCGATAGGGACTTGTCGACACCGGCGGCCCTCTTGGGTCACTACTAATGTTCTGCTGAGCCGCTATTGGGCTTGGAGGCACACCGTCAGCTGCGGGTTGTTCAACCGGCGGCCTTGGGGATGCAAAAGCAACCAGTCCCCTGCGGTTGCGCTGAAGGACCGCTCCGCTGTGGTCAGCTTCCACCAGATAGCTGCGGGGACGCTGTCCTGGGCTGAGCACCGTGGCCGGACACTGTTCCGACTGCACCCACACTCTTTCTCCAGCACGAAGAGGAGGCAGCTCGCGGGCGGCATGCCGCTGGTTGAAGGCCTGAGCTAGTTTCCGCTTATACAACTCATTCCTCCTTGCCACGCGAGCGGGCGATGGTGGCCGCGGAGGACTTTCATCTTGAGCCCTAGGAAGCCGTGTCCTCAACCGACGCCCGAACAGAAGTTGTGCGGGGCTGTCTCCAGAAACACCGGGGGTGTCTCGGTAGCTCAACAGTGCCAAGTACGGATCTTCAGCTTTGGTTAAGAGTTCCTTGATGGTGCGGACAGCTCGCTCCGCTTCGCCGTTAGATTGCGGGAATCTGGGGCTACTTGTTTGGTGCTGGAAGCCGTAATCCTTTGCAAACTTCGCAAAATCCCCCGATGCGAACTGCGGGCCGTTATCTGTTCTTACCGATCGCGGGATACCATGCCGAGCGAAGGCTGACTTCATTGCCGCGATCGTAGCTCCACTCGAGGTGCTGCTTAACGTCAAGACTTCCGGGTACCTCGAGTGATAGTCCACAATAACGATGAAGTCCTGCTTCTTCCAATGAAACAGGTCGGCACCGACGACGTCCCATGGGCGAGTAGGAAAGCCGGACGAGATGAAAGGTTCTGCCGGCTGCACTCTTGTCTTGGCACACTGCTCACAGCCGCTCACCAGGGAAGTGATCTGTGCATTGATGCCTGGCCACCAGACAGAATCGCGAGCTCTGGCCTTGCACTTGACAACTCCTTGGTGACCTTCATGTATTAGCCTTAGTACTGCCTGTCGTAAGTCGACCGGTATGAGGAGCCTCGGGCCCTTGAGGAGAATTCCTTTGCACAGCGACAGCTCGCCTCGGACAGACCAATACTTGGACAAATTGACGGGCAGCTTGTGCTTCGTCGGCCAGCCAACCTCGCAATACCGTTTGAGTGCACAGCACTCTCCGTCAGACTGTTGCGCAGCTTGGACTTCCTCGGGGAGGAGTGGAAGGTCAACAGACGTGTCTTCCAGTGCTGCAATTGCAAATGTGTCAAGGGAGTCCTTGTCCTTGTCTTCCGACCCCATTCTCTGGGGAGCTCTAGAGAGCGTGTCTGCCGTTGCCAGTAGTTTCCCCGGCACATACAGCATGCGGAATTGGTACTGCATCAGCTTCAAACGAAGGCGTTGGATGCGAGGAGGCAACATGTCTAACTCCATCTTGCCGAAGAGAGATACCAGGGGCATATGGTCAGTCTCCACACTGAGCTGCAAACCACGTACGAACTCGTCAAAACGTCGTACAGCCCACACCGTTGCCAGAGCCTCCTTCTCTGTTTGGCTATAGCGCATCTCTGTCGGGGTCATGGCCCTAGATGCGAAGGCCACCGCCCTCCTTTCTCCCGAAGGTTGGTCTTGGAGGAGTACGGCACCGATGCCGAAGGAGCTGGCATCTGCCGAAACTGTTGTGGGGTACAGTGGGTTGTACTTGGCGAGACAGCAGTCTGAACTCAAGAGGTTCTTCACCCGTAGGAATGCAGCCGCCTGCTCAGGACCCCAGGCCCAGACGTTGCTCTTCGACAAAAGTGCTCGGAGAGGAGCGGTGACTTCGGAGATGTGCGGCACGAAACGCGCAACATGGTTTACCATGCCAAGTAGCCTTCGGACCCCTGCAACATCCTCAGGCCTTTCCATCGCCTGGACAGCCTGAATCTTGCTAGGATCCGGCTTCACACCTTCTGCTGATACGACGACTCCAAGGAAGCTGACTTCGGACACCCCGAACACGCACTTGTCTTTGTTGAGAGTGATGCCAGCCTTCGAAAGCCGGGAAAGCACCTGGTTGAGCCGCGCGTCATGTTCTTCGCGCGTCCGTCCAAAGACAAGAATGTCGTCAATCATGTTGACGCACCCGACCTGTCCTTCCAGTATGCGCGCCATCTGCTTCTGAAAGTACTCTGGGGCCGACGTAAGTCCAAAAGGTAGACGACAGAAGCAGAAGCGGCCAAAGGGAGTAATGAAAGTGGTGTACTCCTGACTTTCCTTGGCAAGTTTCACCTGGTGAAATCCGGAATTTGCGTCCAACTTGGAGTACACCGTCGCCTCTCCCAGAAGTCCGAGAACTTGGTCCACCGTAGGGAGCATGTGCCGTTCTCGAAGGACGACCTTGTTGAGCTTCGTAAGGTCAACGCAGAGACGGTGACCACCAGAAGCCTTCGGAACGACGACTATTCCTGCACACCACGGGGTGGGGCCTTCAACCCGGCGAATGACACCCTGTCGCTCGAGCTTCTCCAGTTCCGTCCTCACGACCTCTCGTAAGGGAATGGGTATACGACGAGGTACACTCAACGAGAAAGGAGTGGCATTGGATTCCAGCCGGATCGTGTACTCGTCGGGTAGCGTACCCAGACCTGTGGAAGAGCTCAGTGAAGCCTGGGTTGACTGCAGGCTTGGCTGCAGTATCGAGGAACTTGATGACCTGCAGGTCCTGTATGGCAGAGAAGCCCAGCAAAGGAGTACTGAGAGACTGGATGACATACACCTGCTGCTTGGAAGATCTGCCGTTCCACCACAGCGTCGATGAGAAAGAACCCAGCACTTTAAGCGGGTGGTTGCCCGGTCCATGAATGGCGTTTTCCACCTTTGACAAACGCTGGGGAATCCGAGGGAAACTATCTGGAACAGCCGTCACCTCGGCTCCCGAGTCCACTTTGAAGGACGCTGTATAGTTGTTGACAGTGACATCAATGTACTTAGCCCTCTCTCCGGCGTCGACTACAGAAAGCTGCAGAGTGCCTACTTTGGCTTGCTTTTTCATGCGGGAGAGACAGACCTCTGCGAAGTGCCCTTGCTTACGGCAAAAGTTACACTTCGACTTGCGTGCGGGACAGTCCTCACGAGGATGAGATGAACGTCCGCAGAATAAACAAGAACCAGGCCTGCCCGTAGAGACGCGAGACGACTGGTCATGAGCAGCATTGGTGGCGTTAGGACTTAGTGCCGCGCCGCTTGAGACGACCTGCGAGCTTGGTCGCGTCAAGATTGACACCTTGACCTCCTGGAGTTTCAGATTTACGCGTGCCTGCCTTGGTTGCCTTTTCTTTGTCGGCGTCTTCGGCTTGGCGCGCTTGTACCCACGCGTCCTTGAGCGTGAGCTTCGGGTTACGTCCAAGACGGTCAGACAGCTGAGAGTCCCGAAGACCGACGACAAAACGATCCCTGACAAGACGTTCCTCGACCTCCGGGGTTCCATAGTTACAGCGCTTGACTAGACGCATCAGCTCCGCGTAGAACGCATCTACGGTTTCCTCCGCTTGTTGGACCCGCCGATGGAAACGCGACGATTCGTATACTTCGTTCACGGGGTGGACGAAGTGCTCGGTGAAACACCGTACCACGACGTTGTATGGCGCCTCAGCGGACAGCGAAAAGGACTGCAGCAAGCGTCGGGCCTCCGATCCCATGCAGTAGAGTAGCAGACGTACCTGTACATCTTCGGGTGCCGAGGAAAGACCCGATGCAAAGGCGTAGTCTTCATACTGCGATAGCCAGGAGGGCCATAGTTCCGCGTTCGAAAAGTCGAAGCTGTCAGGCTGGCGTAAAGCGATGCCCCTCCAGGGTGTCGAATCGGTTGTGCTATCGGAGCTTGCCATATCCTACCACTTCTGACACCATGTAGGATTCAGAGCCTACCTCTCAAACCCTGTGAGGCTGAGCTCAGTAAAAGACATCCGACACCGACGGCTGCTCGTGAAGAACTCCCCTTTACTTCTTCTAAAGAACACGCACGCCGCCTCTTCACACTAAGAGGGCGCCACTAGCTGGACCAATTCACAAATAGCGACCACTACACGTCTTACGCCTCTTCTTTCTCTGAGCAGTCTTGAATTTATCGTCGTCGGGCAGCATGTCGTCGTCTTCGCAGGCAAACACGATCGTCGAGGAAGTGCAAGTCATTGCATCTGTGGTTGGTTCCTTGGGCGGAATTTCATAGCCGTTTTTGAAAGACGTCCCCGAATTTGATATGTCTTGCAGGGCGGCGAGCATCAGTTGGTCTGTTGATTCTGTGTTTATTTTGCAGGAAGCTTGGTCTCCCTGAAGGTTGCCTTTCGCGAAGAGACGTCCGATACTTCTCTGCTGTTACGCAATCGGTGGATACAAAGTGCAGACCCGTTATTTAGCAAATATTTGGTTATATCTCAGGGGACACAGATAGAATTACTGAAAGCAGTGTCGTCGTCGTCGTCTTTTTTCCGCCATCGGATGGCAAGATCAAGCAAAGTAATTGCACGTAGTAAGGCTATGTAGCGCTAGCGCGCCCGATTCAAAGACAACAAAAATATTCTGTTCGCTTGCACAGTTATTGTGTTTGAATTCCTCAGGCACCTCTCAACCTCTCATATACACAGCATATTTCACATTTCAACGCGTGCAATAAGATCAGTGGCACAGACCATACACAATAATCACATGCAGAGAACATACGAACACCGACACGAACAAACATTACAGCACTCACTGACTCCGTTGACCGTTCTTCTGCCTTTAATACTCGTTATATTTAAGGAACGACTTTCCTCGGTGATTACCTCCACACATAAATATTTTTACCAGTTCATTGATTTATTTTCAGTAATGCAATCACTCAAAAATTATAGTTTAACCCCCCTCAAAAAAAAGTGAGGGTTAACGTTGTAATTATTTGCAATTTCTGATTAAAAAACCCCTCCACTGAGGTTCCTAGCATCCACAGTGAAATAACATACAGTGGTTCCACTCAAGGCCACTACCGGCAATCTCGCATAGACAGCACCTCTCACCGTGCCCTGTCAACTGGATCTGTAAAAAGACCAATAAAATAGTAGCATTAAAAAAATCGATACGCTAATGTTATTATCTTAGGGAACTTAATAAGCCCGCTTATAATAATGAACCAATTTGGAAAGAAAAAATCTGGCAGTGACCGTTAGCTTGACAAGTTCATTGCCCGTAACTGAAGCGTGTTTTTACTAATACTTCCCAGCGCACAAAGACAACCATCAAATCACATCTTTCACATCAAATCACATGGTTGTCTTTTGTGCGCTGTGAGTATTAGCATGACTCACCAACTCGCCCAAGCTGAACCGCGTTTTTTAACTTCGCCGGTCGCGTTGTCGGTGTTGCTGTTCTGCAAATGTATCTTTCAAGTATGTTTCCCTTTCGGTTGGAACCTCGATTAGTGCTTTAATTTCGCGCGAGTTACCGAGTCACACTATGAGTCCGTCCTAAATAAACCTCCTAAGGTAAGAAGCCAACAAGTCAAATTCTCACTTAGCTCCTCAGGATTCCGCTTCAAGCTCATTACAGGTGTGTGCAAACAGTTATTGAAGTGTTCGTGCTTCGCCTGCGCGTCAGGCAGGACACGATAGTCTTTTCTCGATCGCAGTGTACGTCGGGTTGACCCGGTTATTTTTCTTGGGCATACGTCGGACGTGACTGGTGAAAACGGTCAAATGCGATGAATATCTTGTGGACGTTTAATGATTTTTGCGCAACCTCCACGTATCGAAGGTTTCACGCCACTTTACTGGGAAAATCTAAAATATCGAAGCTATTCACGCTAATCACGAACCAATCTGGGGTTTGCCAGCCTTCGAAATCACAAAAGAAAAGTTAGCACCAAAGTATATCCATATTTCAAGAACTAAAATAAAAGAGAAGAATATCCGCATCATTATACTAAGGTAATTTATTAGTCATTATATTTTCATACAGGCTAATGAAAGTTGACTGGGTTTATTGAACGTAGCTCTGAATTGAGCAGATGGACGGATGTTCCTCTAAGTAAATTAACGGGAAGTTATCGCTAAAACAGCGATGCTGCGAACATGCCAGTTTCTGAGACTCACGCCTGCCTTCTCTTTTTATCTCTCTTTCTCATCAGGATACCTTGACATGGCAGCGTCTCTGCACCCGTCGTTCAACATCGGTCGAGCCCCTCCGTCGCCAAGCTCCAGACGTCATCTATTTCTGCTGGGCACGTCGTGAGGTAAGATCTACATTTTACTTCTCTAATTTAGAAGTATCAGTTATGTGCCTTTTAGTCCATAAGTTACGTTTCTCGTTCCAGTATAATAATTCTTCGAAGAACTAAAAAAAGAAACACGGTGAGAGCGACGGACGTGTGTAGGCAAGCTACAAGACCTTGACACCCAAGACGAGGACTTCAGTAACCAGGGGAATAAAGTGAGAAAACTCAAAAGGCAGCTCATCGCGGGCCACAAGAAGAATAGCACGGGGCCGCATGCTGGGAAATTTGTCGACGTACAGCTTTCCTGGGGTGGCATGGACGTTCTTTGGTCATATCTGTACATGAGGTGAATTGTTGCTTGAAATAGATAGACTCATCTTATACCTTCCGAGCTCTGTAGCTTACAGGTCGTTACCAAAGTACTATACTGCATTTCACCATAACTTGGCAAAATAGCGAAAGCTATACGGCACCAGCGAGCCAATCAGAATGTTTTGCTGAGGTACGTGACAACGTATCGTCGTAGAGCACTCCATAAAGAAATATAGATATACGGAAAAAGTGGCCACTGAAGCCCTATCGCCATCCAGCTGTTAGGATTCACGACAACCATTAGCTGGCGCATTCGTGCCTAATTATTTATACATTCGTTAAATTTGTACGCTTGAGAAAGGATTTTACTTTAATTTAGATATTTATAAAACTATCAGCGGCTTCGAATGTTTTTAAAATACTACGGGGACTGTTACTGGGCCTTTGGCAAGACTCGTGACTTGGCAGCCACAATAACGGTAGCCGAAATGGCGGGGGCGGGTGCAGAGTGCACCCGCCCTCCGCTACCTTGTCATCGTGTGAATTTCTCGACGTTATTTCTTTGTGTCGAAGGTGAGACGGTTAAAGCGCAACCATCGTGAAGAATGGTTCAAGCGTCTTTTGAACGTCAGTTGCGTCGCCGGAAAGTTATTTTCAGTTTCCCGTAAATTCAAGCGAGGTGCGCTACAAGCACGAACGTGCTGTTTTGAACGACGCTTTCATCCCCCAGCGTGCGTGCGTTACAAGCAGACTTGTGCCCGTTACATGAAAAATGTAATGGATTACCGTTACAAATTACTTTCGCTGCAAAGTAATTGATTACTTTACTCGTTACGTTACAAATTACTTTCACGTTAATTTTCCCGTACTTATCAAGAAAACGATAAAAGCACTTTTGATGCCTTGAAAAATGTTCTGGTGCACTACTTTTCATTTCTCATACGCCCTCATTATGGTGGTCCTTCTAAAAATGAAATATTGTACTTAAGAGAAAGAATCATAAGTGCACTTCCTTCACCTGTAAGCTGACAAGGCAGCGAAAGCTACAACCACACTCGCCATCCCGATAGCTTACGGCGACCGGAAATGATCCCTGGAATTCTGCAGACAAAGTTATAGCGGTGCGCATGCTCAGTATACCAGCGTTTATTTCCGCTAAGAGATCGAGAAGACAACGCCTACTCGGGGTATGGTGCCTGGAATGCGTCTCCGACTGGTGTGCTTACCGCGGCCAAAAAAGTGGTCCCTCGATTTCCGCCTGATGACGTCATAGAAGTGTCATGCTGTCGCCGGTCGCGATCCTGGCGGCGTCCTAACAGTTGTGGTATATATCGCAGACGCCTGTTCTGCTGCAGGTCACTCTCCACTGTGACAGTGCACGGAAGCTACAGCAGCCTGAAGTTGGGACGCCAGGGACGCCGTGACGGCAGCGACACTCGCGTTCGCTCGTGCTTTTCGCCAGCATTTCTACGGCCAACCGCCAGGATCGCGACAGGCAACAGCATGACACTCCGGCTTCTGTGACGTCATTTGTTGCCACATTGGGACCACTTTTGATGTAAGGGCGGGACAGGACGCTAAACACACCAGTCGAAGACGCGACTCCAGGCACCATACTCGGGTTGTCATTTTGATATTTGTTTTTGCTTTTTTTGTAATGGTTCTATTGTGACCGGTCATACAAAACAATTTTGTTTTCGTTTTTTTTGTTGAATTTGCTATCTCTATGTTACTGAATCGCCTGCTCAAATTGCTCCAATTTCTATATTATGTCCACATTAAAAAAAAAGTAAAGAATAATTAAAGTAATCCGTTACGAATATTTGTAAGGAAATTACATTGCAAATTACTGCTGCAATGAAGTAACGCGGCCATTTCAAAGTTACTTGCAAAAGTAATTATAATTATCAATAATAACGCACTGCTTCCCAAGTTTGATTGCAGGTTCGTTTTAAGCGTCGAGCCCGCTCCCGTTGCTCCTCCTTTGCTCGTCCTTACGGGGAAATGGATTACACATTTCTAGAGACGTCCGCAGAACGGTTATTTATATGGTTGTCTTTGTGGTCAAAATAAAGATTTGTGCATTACTCAATGCTCTTTTTCAGTTGTCCCCTTCTTTACTTTGTTGAGTGCAGTGGTTTGAATTTTTATTGCATATTGTGCGTGATCTGCTGTGGAGTTCAGAATTTACTCGTGCATTTAAGCAATCTATTCGTACCTAAATCCGAAATTCGATTTAGTCAGAGCAGACTAGGTGGCGCAAACCACCACCTGTTACGAACGGAATCAATGATATTAGTTATTTACCCATTTAGATAGCAGCCATCTATGTCTCTAGCCATGTAGTGAACGGAGGCGCTTAAGCAGAAAGCCGAGACCAACTTTAGAACATCCGCTAGGTGCGCTAACAGTCACGTCTTTTAACCTAACTCTATATTACTCTATGTACACTCCTCTTGCAAGGAGCTGCCACATATTTTTCTCTATTGCTCTGATTGGCTTGAGGGGGCCTTAGCGTTTTCCCTTTGTCAAGTTACGATGAAACAGAGAGTAGCTGTAGTGTAGCCACTGAGCTTGACATTAAAGCATAACATTCCTCATGAAGGTTCTGGCATCTCTCCTATGATCTCTCATGCAATTTTGAATGTTGCTGCCATAACTTATCACTCGACAATAATCCGCTACTCCTCATATGAAGAACTGCATAAATGGTTGGGTAATTGCAGCAGTGGCAGTTTTGCATATCTGGGAACAACTGTGGCTTGGAATGCTCTCCTTCCTTATGACCGCGTGTTTCAGTCAGGGCTGTCTTGTTAGTGTCGAATTAAGTCATTTGGGGGCCTTGGGCTAAAGATATTATGAGGCCCCTCTAATGAAGATAATAATGACCATGGTGATGATGATGATGGTGGTGGAGGTAACGACGACGACGGCAATGTGTATATTTTACCACCTTGTGAAATTGACATTTTCCATCTTATGATTATTGTCGAGCCTTTTCTAAATTCGTGGATTCAATAGAATTCAAGCTTTTTGCTGCCAATAAGGTGGAGGCGATTGTTGATTAGAAACTACTTTACACATATTAAACCGCTCTAGCACCTTATAGAGTCATTTGAGATAAGAAACCGAAATCAATTAAATATTGCGAAAAATATTCAGATCTTTCGTTCACATCAGCAGCTTTAGAAAGAAAACTAAAGAGCTTCCGTTTAAAATGTTGACTTCGCTCATGAACTTGATTGACTAGAGCTACAACTAGATTTATTCAGCACCGTTTTACGGGCCAGCTTACACAAAGTGATCACGATGTCGACTTGTAGCATTTACATTTAAAAAAGGTTCTAATAAAAATCCAAAAGATATTTAGAAATTCGTGTACCTACACGCCGTCTTTTTGAAGGGGTGGAAATGTTTCAATCAGTTTTAGAACTAATCTCCTTCCTTCTATATGCAGTCATTTAGACCTCAGCGGCCATTTAGGTAAAGGACTCGGAGCAAAGAAAAATAATTCATGCTTCAGAGGTTTGCGAAGCCATCGCAGTACTCGTATCAGCAGGTGGAAATAACTAAGAGTGTTCAGACGGCACTGGCAGACAAGACACCGAATGCAGAGACAGTTGCTTGCAGTCAGTGCTCATCAAACACTGTAGAGGGTAGGTTGGCAGTATCGTGATACAAATGTATCGCGATAGTATTTCAGAAATACATTTCGTATCTGTATTTCTGTATCGCGATACATTTTTTTCACCAGTATCAGTATTCCTGTATCGAAATACATTTGGAATGTTTCTTTGTATCGCGATACAATCAGGATGAAATGTATTTCGTTACATTTTTTGAGAAATACTTCCCCCCCCTCCAAAAAAAAAATACAAATCCAAACGCATTTTTTTTTCTTTACTTCTGAGGGCACCAGGTTCAAGGAGATGCTGGGGCATTGTTACTATGCTGACCAAGGTCCGTTCCGATTCTCCAAACTATTTTTCTATGCGTCCTCTTCTCTCTTCTGAGATGTTTTGCGTAGTCGGGGACTCGAACCAGGTGGCGCGCCAGTAGTGGAGTCGGAGGATCTTCCACCGCAGGTCCTTACATAGGAATTTCTTGAGCCACTGTTTGCTGGCATCCAACGCCCGCTGCTAACCGACTCTCCCAGCCGGCAAAGCTGAGTCACAGTCCGTTAAAGCAGGAGCCTGGCGGTGCATGGTGGTGGTGGTGGAATAGTAGGATGACTCGAATGCGTCTGCAGCTGCGCCCGTAATATTGCACGGCTCAAGGGCACGTCATCAGCTGATGTGAGCGTGACCCGCTGCTCTGGTGATCCGAAACCCAGGAAGGAGGCCAGACGTGACCTCGCTGTGCCGGCCCATAGTTCGTACGCCTGCAACTCGTCTCGAGCGCGCTGTTTCTCGGAGAGCTCGCACCTGTGCCGGCAATATCAGGTCGCAATCCACGATGTCTCCGTTTAGATGATGCTATGCGAAACTTGAGGACTGCAATTCATGTGTCGGTGGCGAGGGTCGGCAAGAAGGACCCTCACAACAGGGATGGCACCGTATCGCAAAGTGCCAAGCCTACGGAAAGTAATTTCGGGATCAAAAACATCCACTTCAAACTTCATCTCAGTTGGCATCTCAAACAAATTTGAAAAATGTATTGCAGTATCAGTATTTCTGTATTTGTATCTCTGCCTTTTTAAAATGTATTCCTGTATTTGTATTTCCAAATACTTTTTGCCTCTATTTAAAATGTATTTCCGATACGTATCGCGATACATTTTTATAGATGTATTTTAGTATCAGTATTTTAGCTGCTATTTCAATGTATCCCAGTATTTGTATTTCCAAATACATTTTTGAGTATTTCTGCCAACCCTGGTAGAGGGGCGTCTGAAGAGCCGGCTCGTTGAAACACCCGCTGATGGTTATGAACTGGAGGTAGTGTCTGAAGGGCCTAATGACACCATTCTTTTTTTAACTTGTAGTTTTGGAGTAAATTTCATATGGAGTTTCACTAAAAGGTCGAAAACAACATGTGTGTACCATTTGTGTTGCTCGAGTGCTATTTGGAAAAACTTGCTTAACTTCCGGCCAACCATTGTCCGTAAAACTCGCCAAGGGGACCCCAGTGCAAAAAAAAACACAAAAAAACTCAATCACCATCTTTCCACTTTAATTAGTAGAAACCTGGGGCCCTATTCTGGACACTTCGCGAAAATGTCGGCGAGAAGTCCCGGCGGCTCTGATTGACCGGTGCCAAGGTCAAGCGCGGCGTTGGCCAATCACGGCCGCCAGATTTCTCGCCGACTTTTTCGCCAAGTGTCCAGATTAGGGCCCCAGAACGGGACCGCCAGCGTCGACAACTTTGCCCCCTCCGACGAGGGACGTGGGAGTCGGCGTTACAATTTGCTGCTTTGGCAAGCTCTCGCACAACAAGCTCAGAAACACCAGCGTGTCTATAAGCGGAAACATTAAAACATCCATATTTATTTCTTGAAAAAAGAAAAAAAAAGAAGAAACGTAAAGGGAAGTTTAAAGCGCCAGAGGTTCTTCAGAATGTACCTTCTGCTCTTGGTCTGAGCTGTCCTAAATGGAAAACGACTAATATTTTCCAAATTTCCAGAAGCCAGCTCACTGACGGCTTGGGGCCCGGGACTGCAGCGCCCTTAGACTTTTCCTTAGTCCGGCCCTGATCTTGTATATCCCTTTAAAGTCGTTATTCAGAAAGAGACTTTCCGGGACACCTCCTATATATGGTCCTTTCCGGCATCTACACCCGATAAGGAGAACCTTATCCGTTCGACCCAGGTTACCAAATGTGAGGATGACTTTGATCAAGTCCTGCCGTCTATAAGCGGTCTCTCATCATTTGGCATGCAAAGGAGGATCAGTTATGGCATTTCAAATCCCAGGCTCCTGAATACTGTATTTGTTGCCATCGGTTCGTTGTTGTCGTACCATTAGACCTCATTATGAATTCCCCTGGAGGACGACCAAAATAACCAGTCGCTGCCACTGTTGTAGATTACAGGAATTCAACCACCAGAAGAAGGAAGAAAAAGAAGACAGAGGGAAACACGAGACCACGAACGGCAGACGATCGGAGCACGAGAGAATAAAACGGCCACCAACGAAACGGATGCGCTCGGGTTCTTTCCTCAACAGCCACCATGTTGTGTTAGCTAGTGAACATGAACAAAACTATTCCTCTTTTGGGCCTAGAAGAGCGGTATTTTTTCTCGTCGTCTTCTCCAAACCCCGTTGACACACAATGGCACTCATAGCCTAGCTCAGTGGTCGGCAAACCTTTCGGCGCAGCGGGCCGAGTCGCCGCGGAAGCCAAGGCGGAACGGGCCTGACGGCAAGCAGGGGGGGGGGGGGGGGTGTTAAAATAAAAATAAAAATAAAAAAGCACTTGCGCGAACTTACATTGACGTACATAAATCCAAATGAATAGTATCTTTATTTCACGACACACAACATGAGATACAACATTTCCACGAAAAGCTAGAAACTCCTCTCACTGAGACTTCTGGTGTTGAACATTACGCTCGCCAAACTACGGACATCCACATTCAAGCTACTAACTGCGAGTCGCAAAACATTGTGGAGGTTCTCGTCTGTCATTCGTGAGCGCAAGTTGGATTTTATGCACTTCATTCGTGAAAAAGTCTAGTCGCTGACATATGTGCTCCCGAACACTGTAATCATGGTGGCTGCGAGTTTCTAAAGATTCATGAACGTAAAATCCGCAAGCGCCAGCGTAAAATGTAACAAGGTCGTTTGCTGCAAATGCGCTCTTCAAATTATTATCTCTTTGCAGATCGGGCAGCTCTATCTGGTAACACTCTCGAACCTGGCTAAGATCTGCGTTAAATGAATTTTGAAATAAACAAATGTCTCTCGACAGGCAACGGGCAGAGAATTTGTCCACTTTATCTCTTTTTTTTTTCTTTTAAGCCGACCGCGTTGGGGGGGGGGGAGGGCGCTGGGGGGCTGGGGGCCGGACGGTACCGCCTCGCGGGCCGGGTCCGGCCCGCGGGCTGCTGGTTGCCGACCACTGGAGCTCATTAAACAATCTACACACACACAAAAAAAAAAAAGAAGAAAGGATGCGAAATGGAGGAAAAAGCGATGTTCCTCCCTGTCGCTAACATAAGGGAGGAAATTGCTCCCGTTCCTCCCTTTCTCTGATCCACATGCAGCGCCGCCTAGTGGCGCTTGAAGAACGGACTAAAATTTCCCATGTTAGCGAGCGGCAGCGGCGGTCAGAGACCGCCGCTGCCACCGCGAACATGTTTAGTGGAGGTGACGGAAAATTGAGTGCTTGGGTGCTTTTTACATAGATCTCTTAGAATGTTGTTTTGAATTTAGATCGCATTAATAATATTCGTGTTCATTGCTGTTGTACTACGCACGGTCTATCATGTGCATTACAACAATAGAGAATTTTAGGAAATTGTTCTGGTTGTCCCGCTACGCTTGAGCAATTCCACTACTGCCCATGCGCGGCGCTGACGGAGGAAAAGTGGAGCTGCGGAGGCTAGGCGGAGGTACACTATATATAACAAAAAAGCGAGGAGCGCATGGCGGCGTGTGTCTTGCGACAATCACGCCGTGTGTGCCTGATTCGATCAAGATCGTGCTTGTTCATGGTGGATGAAACCTTGCTGCTGCAATAAGCTCAGGTGGCGATTTTTCACTGGCATAGCAAGTACGGCCAGTTTCGTCGCGTTACCTGCTACATGGCAGGTAGGGTGGCACAAAAATAACTCGTCGCGATATTGGATTTTTTTTTTTTTTTGCGCGCGATAACGTAGCAGCCAAGGTCGCTCTTGAAATAAAACGTACGTACCATACAGCGAAAGATAATTCATGCGTCGTTTATTTCAGTTCTGTGTAAAACAGAACAGCCTATCCAGCAGAAAAGAACGATCACTGCATTGCGACGAGCGACTGCGTCCGACACACGTTGTATTGTCCGTCAGCCTCAAGACCACGACCGACTTGCGGGAAACACGCGTTTTTCAAAAACCACAGCCCCGCACAAGAAATGAAACTTAAGGCCCGTTCACACAGTTGCGTTGGGAGCGACCACTACGCTTACAAACGAATGCAACCGGTTGGAACGACGAGTTACCATAGCAACGAAGCGCCAAACGGTCGTTTCGTTCGTGTTCGTTCGCAACGCAAGGAGTTGAGCCGGGCTGAACTTTTTCTTACGTTCGGGAACGACGGGAGCGACAGGCCAATCACAGGTCGAGGAGAGCTCGGTCGCGCGCGTTGCATGCCGGTCGTGCCAGGCTCCTTCAGTCCGCAAACATGGCGTCGGTGGTGATCGTCGACGTGGACGGCGTGGTGGAAACTTCTCATCGTTCCCCGTAAAAGCGCTATCCTTGACTGTGAATACTCGTCGTGTGTCGCTATGATAACCCAGCACGTACTAGAAGTGAAGATACGACCTACTCGTGAGGCGTATCCCGTGGCGGCACTCTCAAGACAGCAGAAACGCCCGTGCCGTCGTGTTTGTTTATTTCGACTACAGTGGTGCTTTCTTAGCATTCATGTCCTCGAACATCGCCCGGATTTCTTTTTTGGCGCATTCCATGCGTGTGCTCAAGTTCAAGGTATTACTGGTGCGTACCGTATAAAGGATGCGAATTTTCACGCGTTTTCATCACCCGAGAAAGGTGATTAGTGTTAGCAATCCTGAACGCTCGCAACGTCTATCTGATCACGAAATTATATTTCTACGTTGCTGTATCGCTGCTAAAATTACATAGTCTTTTATGATCGTAGAAAAGGCGTTTTGGCGAGATTTGTACTGTTGGCAAAGTCGTGTATTAAAGTCGTGATTCTGCAAGACGGCGTACTGCGTCTTTTTTTCTTTTTTTTAATGCACTACCCTCGCAAGCGTATCCTGAACAAAAAAAAGAGTTTAAGGTCGCAGAAGACGGTCTGTCTATTTTCTGTTACGCAAGTGAGTGGCAGCGCGTCGCCTTCTTTTTAGAGGCACCACTGAAACAGCTGACGGCGGCGGAGTAAGCGGCGGCCGTGCTGCCGACCCAGCACTGCGCTTGTGGCAGTGGTTGCAGGAGTGTACGCGCGGCGCAGAGCGGTCGCTTCTGGTCACAACGGACGCAGTCGTGATTAACGGGTCTGTTTCAGATGTCTGAACCAGCCTTTACACAGCTATCGTAGGCGCACAGCAGATCTTCCTGACTGCACGCCGTAGCCGACGGTGAGGCTTTCGCGTCGGGCTGGAAACCGTCCGCCATGTTTGTAAGCGTAGCTGGATTGCTTACTATTGGCTAGGAGCAAGAGCTGAAGCTCGTTTCTCATTGGCTGTTGATTCGTTTGGCTGCATGCGGTTCCATGTGTGTGTACACGTCGCGCACGGTTGTCGTTGAAGTCGGAGCGGTTGCATTCGTTCATAAGCATAGTGGTCGCTCCGGAACGCAAGTGTGTGAACGGGCCTTAAAGGAGCTGTGCAACGATATTCAATTGGAATGTTTTTCACTTTACACGAGCTAACTGGCACTGGTGGGACTCAAGGATACTCGCACGCAACGCCACTGGCCAAGAAACTCCTTTGTTGCGGTGTGATTTCAAGGACAAAAGCGATCATTTTCATTCAATCTCTCCTTTGAAAAATTTGATGACGTAACGTGGGTATCGCAGTATCCTCCGTGTGACGATATTTGAATGCTGTTCATAGATTGGACCCGAGCATTGCGTGGGCACTCGATTTGGGCTCGTGATAATTACTAGCTCGAGAAGCATTCGGGTAGTGGCCCGTGTCCAATCGCAGCAACGACGACAATAGCCGAGCCATAACAATGTCTGGAACTCAGCGCGTGTCCTGTGCTTTGCCAACCCCAGCGCGTGGCTATGATCAACATTGGCGGCAAATAATCGGCTCCAGATCACGTGGCCGCTTGTTCTGGCTGCGAGTTGAGGGGTGAATGCTGCTCGTTTTTCTTTCATTTTTTTCTGGGACTTCTATTGCGTGGGGTGAAAAACGAACGCGTGTTTCATAGGTCATTAACGTCAGGGATCTGTTCTAAGCGGTATTTGCGCAAAGTACAAAAATTGTTGCATCGCCCCTTTAAGGTCCGTTCACACACTTGCGACCTCTTAGAACCGGATGCTTTGGAACCTCTTAATATCTCTTACAACGAGCGGACACACTGGAGCCGTCTATTGGTTAGCAGTGTAAACTTGGCGGTCCGGCATATTTTCTATTTCTCTCGCGCATTATCCTTTCTTTCTTGGCTCGAAAAACTTTTGTCAACGTTATAAACGAGCCTTTCTTATAGGTGTTAGCGCACATTTGGCCTCGAAAATCCCGCAAGACCTGCGCTCTTGTGAAATGCAGTTCCGGGGTCACCGTATAGATGTCGCCAGAGTGCCAGCGTGTTCTCTCGTCCTAAGAAATGTTAAGAGGTTTCAACAGGTCTCGTCTTTCTCGGTCGTACTCGGTTGCAAGAGTGAGAACGGGCCTTTAAATGACGATTCGACGAAGGAACGAAGCAACGGATCCGGAAAACAAGGTGTACTATTGTACTAGTGTACTATCGGGAAGAGTCCACTTGAGGAAAGGGTCGTAGATAAATTCTATTCAGGTTGCGGGGCGAAGTGGGGGAGGGAGGGCGGATGCGATCCGTGGTCTTGAAGGAACGGATGATTCAACAGAGTCGACGGTCCACCACTGCTTTTTTAGTTTGCGCTGCATCTCCTGCAAAATATCAAACAGTGCACTCTCGAAAAAAATAAACAACAACAACAACATCGTCGCAGTCTTGTTTTCACTTTATGCGGCCGACCTAGTCCATTATCGCGCGGTCCTCTCGCGTTGCGAAACAAGCGCGGCTGTAGAGTACGACCAACCCAACCCGGCGTCAAAAACGTGGATCTCAAGTCCACTCGTCGTGAACGTACTGGATGTACTTATAAAAGAAGCAAAGATGAACATATGCTTACTCGATAATAAATTAACATTCTATTTAGATAGGGACATGAATAGAAGATTACTAACAATTACTATAGAAACCTTTATTTCAGCTTGAGTGTCTGAAAGGGTTCCTTTGCGTTAGCTCTCGTAACGCTATATTCTGCACCAGGTTGCAAACGTTATATATAGCGGAGGCCATAACGAATTGCGTATATAGTTGTGGGAGTGACTAAACGATCTCCTAAAACTCAACACGGGCTTTTTAACTGTCTGACTTGGGCAGCGTGTGGCGTTTTCAAGACAGTCTCATTTTAGTTGTCTACTGCCATACCAAAGTTAAGGTTCGTGTGTCCTTTCACTCCCGGTACTTACTTTTTCTAGGAAAAACGCTCCAGGTTAGAAAATTGAAATACTAGTGACTTTCTGCAATACCGGTGACAAAGCATGACCTAAGATTTGTTCCCTGTTGTTGCAATGAATATTGCTAAAACCAGTATTATTGTTTGTTTGAAAATGTATTGAGATGCTTGAGCAACAATTAAAATCAATGGTTACCCCACCATAACTGAAACTATAGGGTGTCCCAAGCCAGCAGGCTCAATCTAATATGTACCGTAAAATTCGACGCATGCACGGAGCAATCTAAACCTTTCCTCAAAGCTGTATTTCACAGGTCGGCTTTTTTCTTGTAAAATTGCAAATCGTAGCTCTCGTTCTGTAAAAAATAGGACCAAGAAAACTGCCAGGTTCAACGGCGGGCGGCGACGCAGACGGCCAAGTCGAGTTGTTGGGCGTTTTAGGCGCTCGTATTGATAGATGGCGTCGGATGCAGCGTCGAAATGTGTAGACGACCAACGAAAGAAAGCAGACGACATGCAGACGAAATCCGTTGGCTGCAAAAGCGCCGTCGTTATACAAACGCATTATGTTTTGCTAAGCTTTGCTTTGATTGCCCGCATTTATTTTTTAACCTAAGGTACAATGCAGAAAGATTATGTTCATTTTAATGAGCCACGGTGGACGCGAACAGTCTTAATAAGGAGGTAGCGCCATTTATCAATACGAGCGCCAAACGTTCCCTGCAACTGACCTGCTCGTCTGCGTCGCCGCCCGCCGTAGACCCTGACAAGTTTATTGGCCCTATTTTTTATAGAAGAGAGCTATGGTTTGTAATTTTACAAGAAAAAGTGAAAGCCGTTTACAACTCCCTGTAACGCCGAATTAGAGCGCAGCTCTTGAGGAGAAGGATAAAAGGGTACTTAGGGGTGGGTATACCCCTCCTCCCTCCTCCTCGCCTCCTTATCCTCCTCCTCCCTCATTCCGCACTCTCCTCCGGGGGGCACGTGACCCTCGGGGGGGGGGGGGGTGGAGGGGGTCACGAGACCTCGGGGGGGGGGGGGCAATGACATCGGTGGGGGGGGCCTCAGGGGAGGGGGCTCACGTGACCTCCGGGGAGGGGTGGTCACGTGACCTCGGGGGGGGGGGTCGCGTATCCTCAGGGGGAGGGGGTCACGTGTCCTCAGGGGGAGGGGGTTCACGTGACCTCGGGGTGGGTCACGGGACTTGGGGGGTCACGTGACCCCGAGGCATCGCGCGGTGCATTATGGGACATTTTCCATAATGCACCGCGCGGTTACGCCGACGACGACGTCGACGCCGCTCAAGCCGGAAGCGGGCGCCTAAGAGCTGCGCCTCTAAAACCGACCTGTGAAATAAACATTGACGAAAAGTTTCGATTGCTACGTGCAGGCGTCGATTTTCACAATCCATTTTAGATCGAGCCTGGTGTCTTGGGTCACCCTATAGATCCCACTGGTGCTGAACATTGTAGTTGAGCAATAGCTTGATTGCAATGTTTAGCATCAGTGTACTGAATTTCAAAGCTGGATTGTCAGCATGATTCATCGAACTTATTACAAGGATCATTAAAATGCTTTTTGCTAATTAGCCTAATCATATACATTTGTTTTGCTCAGGTTGTTGAATTAAGAAACGGGGGATTTTGCAAGAGACAATTCAAATAATCTATTAACTACGAGTAATACTTGCTCCGCCTCTGTGTGTTTATGCGACAAATGATGGCAGTCACCGGCCAAGTCGGATTAAAAAATAAGACTGCCAGATTGTGCGAACTTAGTCGTCGTAGGAGGAGTGGGAGTTAGGTGTCGCTGCGTTGTTGCTGTTGTGTGGGGGATGTTCTGCTTGTGTTCCGTGTATTCTGTCTGTTCAGTGATTCTCCGACTTTCTTTTTCTGCCGTTTTGAGCGCAATTTGGTGAAAGATTCCACGCCCCCCCCCCCCCGCCCAAAAAAAAAAAAAAGGAGGAAAGCTTCTTTTCGTTCGTGGAGAAAATGGTTTCTCTCCTAAGAAGGGAAGGGAACTCCCATTGGGAGAAAAAGGTGGGCATTTTCTTCCCTTCTTAGGTAAGGAACTTTTTCTTCACGAGCGAAAATAGGTGAAAACTTTCCTCCTTTTTAGTTGAGCAAATTTCTTCCCCGTTTTGTAGGAGGAACTTTCCTCCTTTGATGGAGGAACATATAAGACACGCGAATTCCTCCTTGAGAAAATACTACGTCTATTTTTTTAGAGTGTATATATTAGTAGTGTTGCCAGTTTGGGCTAAATCACAAAAAATAGCCCATGCAGAATAAGGCAGTGCCATAAGAATGTAAATTGTCAATTCCTTATTGTATTTGCAGTAATTGCCTGTAACGGTTCCTACGGATTTGTTAGGTTATGTTAGGTCAACACTTTTATTAAAACTGAGCAGGTACATACAGTAGGCAGCAATTTTAAGCTGGCCCAATCTAGTGCTAGCCAAAAAGAGTAAAATGCCGCTTGTGGCAACGTTTATAGATACTTCTCCAGTTCCGTATCTCCTCGGCGCGCCTGTGGGGAGGAGGCGGCCCGGCGCGGTCCCCGCCACCGCAGCGCTGCGGTCGAAGGTTGCGCCATCAGGACGATCGCCGCTCCCTTGCGCGCAATGTTCAGCACGCCTACTGCAGCCCGGGATCTCGGCTGATTTCGCGAGTAACGCGCTATTATTTTAATTTCGGTCGTTTTTGAACAGAAGGTAACTTGCAAATGATGTAACACCGAAAATAATACGTACGTGCAAGCGGTTCAGCCTTGGCCCGCAGCGGTTGTCACTATGCTTGGTTGCCTCACGTCGTCAATAAAAACGAGCGAGACGAGGATCGTTCGCGCGGTCGGTATGAATTTATTCCATATATTCACAGAACGCACGTAGTGATTTAATGTCGCGAAAAAAAAAGCTGCGCGTCGCAATCGCGCCGTCCTGGGCATTTTTTTTTCTTTTTTGTCTTACAAAATATATCGATCTTACCTATGCTATTTTAGAAGATTTGCTCAACTTGCAATTTAGTAAAGTATCTACAGAAACTGCTCATTCACAACACATTACACAAGCCGTAACACAATCAATTTTATTTTGCTAACTCGCAAAAAATAAAAAAGGGCTTCAAATCACGCGCAAAACAAAGCCTGTTACAGTTAAAGCTCCACTATACAAGCTTGGCCTTTTTCCTTTCTCTTTGGGCCCTTATGGCACTATCGTTTTCTTGGCACTTTTTGCGTGCGAAAAAGTGCATACGTCACGTCACAACGAACGTCGTATCACAAACCGTCGAAAGCAATCACACACTCGAAGGGCAGAAAACCAACAGATCACGTAACAAACAGCGCGAACAGCGAGCGAAAATGCAAGCCCAACCACGTAACCGGAGCTGGCCTGGCCGGCACACACGCGCAAGCTTCGATCGCAGCGCCCTCGCAGTCCCTAGGGATCGGTCGCGCCCGCCTGGAGAGGGGCAGTTCGGGAACTGGAGAAGTATCTATAAACGTTGGCTTGTGATGCCTCCGGCGTGCTAAGCTATAAAACCGACCGCCACACTGCAACAAGACGAGCGGCTTTTGTGCCACCCCGGCCTCAACGCTGCTGGGTCAAGTCATACTGCGCATACGATGTACTTCCGACATGCTATCTCCCACAGTATAAGCAAGAAAGCTTTGCAACACTTCTTTGACATACCGGCCAGCTTTCGAGAAAACTCTGGGCAAGACTAGGGCTAGAGCACGAAGTTTAGGTCCCAGCCTCTGAACTTTGATAAATATCTGGATATAATGGAGCTTCGGAGACTTCAGAAGTAGTAAAGGCCATGTGCTGCGGCTCGTATTGTACGGGTAGAGGCTTGCTCTAAGGTAATTGATCAGACGTATCCAACTACCCTCTAGACATTGCGCTAAAGATCCGGCATACCAAACACAAAATCCTAAAGCTAACTTTGGACATTACTCGTCGACTGGTATTTATCCTGACAGATAGCTAATGAGTTTTCGATTGACTCGGCAGCGCATACAATCATTCTAAGTGCAAATCACGTCATTGCATAGTCTTTCTTGAAGTAATTGAAAAGTAATCAAATAAAGTAACCAAGTAATTTATTGCTTTTTTCAGCCAGTAAATTGTAATGGTTATTCTTTATTTTATGGTCAAGTAATCGTAGTCGTAAAAAATCCTACACCAGCGTGCTTGGCTTACGGGTTTAAGGAAGCGTTCATGCGTTTCGCAACAACTGAGAAATCTCTTAATTTCACATCCCAGAGTCTATAAAGGGTATGACGTCATGACGTCCTGTAGGCTACTTCTAATCTCTTCCACGAACGTATGTCTGAACTAAACAAAGGCACAATCTGTCATGATCCGTCTTGCGGGCAATCACTCATTCAGCTCCTTTGTGTGCAGTCTCGTTACGCCGACCGCTCTTCCTCCAACCCCTGAGAGTTTCCCCTTTCTTGAGCCTGGAAAGGAGCGGAAGGAGAGTGAGAAATTAACTGGCATACTTTTTGGGAACGCAGCCCCATGCCTGCCAAGAGTCAGGATCTCGGATGGAGTGTCACACTGAACATTTCAACATCTGAAACATTTTGAACTGCTTCGTTATTCCGGTCTACCTCGCTAAATTTGGAGGCCGCCCGGAATGAAACTTGGAGTTACTTGATCTCTTTTCTTTATGTTTACATATCTGTTCGATGAAAAAGTGTTCTTACTGAATGAGTTACCCGACTCTTTATGCTGTTTGGAATGGGAAAAATGTGTCTAATAGTGTTCTTCATAAGCTGTTAACAATGTCGCAAGCTCAGGTTGAAGTATCTTAGTATCTTACACAACGGTTTCTGAAAGAGACAACTGCAAGCTGTCGTTCCAAGGGAAATTTCATTTCCGTAAAGAGTATACGCGTACGGGCCGTTCTTAAGTTTGAACGTACTTTCGTGTGTATACTAGCGTCCTCGCAAAAAGAAAAGAAAGAAGGGGATGGGTGGGGGAGGGGAAAATAATGCAGAGGCAGTTACCCTTCAGAGAAGACGTGTTCGCAATGCAGCGGAGTTGGAGAGGCAAAGAGGAGTCAGAGTTAAAAGGTGATGAGTAAAATGTAATACGAACAGTATCAAAAAGTATGTACATGCACGGGTTCTCAAATGTTGTTACATTAAAATAGAGATGCTTAAAAAGCAAGTATAATAAATTGCAAGGGCCCAAACGGCTAGAGGAGGTATCTGAAGTTTAAAATCTTAATTTTTGTTCTCTACATAAAAAAAAACCGCAGTAAGAGAGTTAATCGGGCGATCAGATTGTGGGAGACTGTACAATTCAGTACGCCTATAAATTAGTTTCCGTGATCGAAATCAAAGCTTTCCCCGAGAGGCGGCTCGAGTAGTAGTCGTCGTCCGGTAGATCACTTAGACAGATATGCAGATGCCGTATCGGATGTCGAATTCTTCTCTTTCACTCGGACGACTTCCAACCTGTCCTCCCGTCGTCTCACGTTTTGATCGAGAGCCGTAACACGAGCTCCTCCCCCCCACCAGTTCCGGGTTGGGTAGAAAGGAAGGTGGGGGGGGGGGGGGAGTTGAGGGACCAAGCGGATTGCCCGGTTCTGCGGAAGCTTTTTGTTCGTGCTCTGTTCTTCCGACGCTTGCTCCGAGCCGCTTTCTCCGTTACCGCGCACCACGTACCTATTTATTTACATAGCGCACAGCGACGGCAGCGCCGCTCTCTGGCCGAAGACTGGCACGCTCATGGGGGCTCCCTGGAGCCCACGCGACCGCCGGAGAGGCCCAGCGAGACCACCGGCAGCGCTCGCGAACACGGAGAGGCGTCGCGGAGGTCAGCCAAGGGGTCGCGACCTCGGTTCATTAGGCAAACAGCCCGCTCATTGCGGGACCCCAGATTATGAGGTGCACGCGCACTCTCTTCGCAAGGCTGTGGACCGGCAGAGATTTTCTTACTCCTTGTGCCCCTCTCCGGCTGTTTTTTGTATTTCTTTGTATTTCGCGCGAGGCGTTGCTTTTATACGGCGGAGACCGGGCAGGATGCCAATTGAGACGTCAGGTTAGATGACCCTATCGGTGCTCTGCGTCGCGAGTCGTGCAGGCACTACGCAGCATGCTGTTTGAGGTGTAGGATTGATTCTGAGGCTTGGGGAAAGTGGGTTGTTAATGAAGTACTCAAAGTGCCGTTTATTGCTTGTTCGAGACACGCCACTTTCGGACACTACTTTTGTAGGTGTGTGCTATTGAGTGTATATAGAATAATGAATAAACCTACCTTGTTCTAAAAGGTGCGCTTATATGGTTTGGCCGGTATTGTCGCGACTTTGATGGCGTCATGGTTCTCAGCGACGGCTTACGTCCAATCGTGAATCATTGACGTGTCTAAGTGGCGCAAGAAAAAGAAACAACAACAACAACAAAACAATAAGAGCCATTTTTGCTTGGATGGTGATTTAAAAGTCTTGTTTGTCAATATTTCCGCAACGTGTCCCACCATAATCCGAATGCATCACTCCTTTAGTTTTTTTTATTCTGCTATGAAGCAAAAGCGGATGTATGTACATGTTTTTCAAGTGTTACCTGGCTGCACGCTCATTCCCGAAAACCCACTGCCTCAAAATATGAAATGCATCGTCACTGATTGTAGTTTATGCAGTTCCCGATTTACGGTGAATCCTCGGGAAGTCAGTGACACTAAGCAGTTGTCTTCCTAAAAAATGGGCATCTAGCTTCCAAAATTACCCGACGGAAACATTCCATATCTTTGAGTGAAAATGCTTCTGCCATTGGTTTTATACAAAACCTCTCAGTATTCTCGCATTATCATGAAGCCAACTACGACTCTACAGACGCGTGACTCTTAATCAGACATAAATATAACGCGTTGTAAGTATTACTTGTAATCGATCACATTTCATGTTACATTTTAACAGACAAATTACTTTTAGAGCGCAGCTCTTAGGCGCCCGTTTCCGACTTGAGCGGCGTCGCCGTCGGCGTCCGCGTCGGCGTCGACGTCGCCGTGTGCGCAACCGCGCGGTGCATGATGGGTAAATTTCCCCATTCAATTTAGCGGAAAATTTTTCCCCAGCTAAGTCTGGCGGAAAATTTTCTCCGCTAAATCTAGCGTAAAATTTTCTCCGCTAAACTAGCGGAAAGTTTCTGCTAAATCTAGCGAAAAACTTTCCCCGCTAAATCTAGCAAAAAATTTTCCCCACTAAATTTAGCAAAAAATTTTCCCCGCTAGATTTAGCGGAAATTTTTCCCGCTAAATGGGGAAAATTTTCCCGCTAAATTTAGCGGAAAAATTTTCCCGTCAAATTTAGCGGAAAATTTTTCCATCAAATAGGGGCGAGCAGGAGAGGAGGGTGGGCATAGCCCCCTCTCCGTACCTTCAACTCCTCCTCCTCAAGAGCTGCGCTCCAATTCGGCGTTACAGGGAGTTGTAAACGGCTTTTATTTTTAGAGCGCAGCTCTTAGGCGCCCGTTTCCGGCTTGAGCGGCGTCGGCGTCGGCGTCGGCGTCAACGTAACCGCGCGGTGCATTATGGGTAAATTTCAGCGCTAAATTTAGTGGAGACATTTTCCCGCTAGATTTAGTAGGTAAATTTTTTCCGCTAGATTTGGCGGGGAAAATTTTCCGCTAATTCCGCTAAATCTAGCGGGAAAAGTTTTTCCGCCAGATTTAGTGGGGAAATTTGTCTGCTAGATTTAGCGGGGAAATTTTTTCGCTAGATTTAGCGGGGAAATATTTCCGCTAGATTTAGCGGGAAAAATCTATCTGCTAACTTTTCCCCTAAATGGGAGGCAAGGAGGAGAGAAGGAGGGGCATAGCCTTCTCTCCATACGATCCCCTCCTTCTCCTCAAGAGCTGCGCTCTAATTCGGCGTTACAGGGGATTGTAAACGGCTTTCATTTCTTAGACATCCCTTTCCTAGTAATTAATTTCTTTGTTTAAACAGTTAGTTACTAGTAATATATAATTTTTCTTAAAGCCGAGTTGCCGAGTTAAGCTGAAATTTGTCTTCTCTTCAACAAAGACCAGGCAAATACTTGTATGTCACTCGTCTATAAGCTACCGAAATGTCCATTTAGATCTTCATTCTGTCTTTTTCTTGTGCACTATGACAAATATTGCGAACATTAGCTATTCAGTTTGCGAAGTGAAGTATAATAACTCTCCTGAGTGCATCTTCTTACATGTGCGAATTGTTACAACACGGTCACGACGTCTGCGGTTATGGGTCTGGGTCAAAAACTGCCTAGCAAACTGCTGGGCAGTTATGTTACACGTAAAATGTTTTGGCAGTCCGATTGCTCTGGGATTGACGTCTGCGCTCTCGGCGATCTTCATCGCAGTTAGTTTCGAAACTTGCTGAACGTGTGGCATGCACACTTGATAGCAATTCCTGAAATGGAGAATCCGCAAGAAGGAGCTTCTCTCTTACCCGCAATTATCAGGTGCAATTACCTGATTGGAACACCATGCAATAATTTGTGTTCCGATGCCACTGTTGACTTAATTTTTATTTATAATGTTTTATATGAATGATGTGAATCACATTCAATTCAATTCAATGTTTATTTGATGTGTTGAAGAGTTTGGTCCCATATCCTGGGACCGGCAACTTCAAATCAAGTAATGTACAGTATGAATGATGTATAGCATCCCATTACAAAAACTGAACACCATGAATAATACTCTCAGGTACCATACAGGCACAAAACAAAATTACACGGCGAGAGAAGCGATTACGCAATAAATACATGTGTACAATAGATTACTGTAACATAGTAATAAAATTACAATAAAAAAACGCAGTTATCTTTTAAGGGCGCGTCGTGCGTATTTTTACCTTCAAATAATACCTAATATCGGTCAACTATCTTTGTTTCAGTAAAAAAATCACGTAGTAAAGTTGATGCCCTCTTCTGACTTTTTAAGTCCGGCCAAGGACCTAAAACTTTGGCCAAAGAAAAAGAGCGATTCTCGAGTATGCTTAGTCCCACTCGTAAGCGAGTTCGCCACTGGTCGTATTTTGGACAGTCCATTATTATGTGCTCAACGTCTTCCACGGGATGGCCACACGTGCAGCTCGGTGATTCCACCTGTTGAATTCGGAAAAGAAATCTGCCGGTGTACGCGACATTTAGTCGTAGGCGATGAATTAATGTTTCTATACGTCTGCTCAAGTAATTATGAACTGGACACCGAAGGTCTGGGTCAATTAAAAGGAGTAGGCTCTGTTCCGAGATGCTCTTGAGCCACGTGTCAGGGGACATCCTGTTTCTCAGACAACGAATGTACCGCTTGGCATCGCTTTTTGTAAAAGGTGTGAGCTGCACGTTGTTGCTTGTATATGCATCTGTGGCCAGTTGGTCAGCTTGGGTGTTTCCTGAAACACCGCTATGTCCAGGAACCCATTGAAGGTGTACCGTATGTCCAAATCCTATTGCTTCCCCAAGTTCTTCACAAATTCGGTACACAAGAGACATATTTTCGTTGCGAGTATTCAGGGTCTTAATGGATTGCAGTGCTGGCTTGGAGTCGGTACATATAACCCAGGAATTCACTGTCGAGCTATTTTTGATGTACATTGCAGCCGCGAGTAAAGCATGCAATTCTGCGGTAGTTGAAGAAGTATGATGTGACAACCGAAAGGATGACCAATGGTTGAAATGGGGTACCACAAATGCTGATGTTGATCCTTCATCCTTGGTTGATCCGTCGGTATACACGTGGATGTTGTCGTCGTATTTTTGCTGTAGATGTGCAAGAGTCAATGTCCTTGCAACGTGTGTATTGACCGATGCTTTTGTTTCCATGCCTGGAATGTTCATGTTGATGTCTAGTAATGGTAGCATCCATGGTGGCTTATGAATGTCCTGAACCCAGTGTGTTTGTTCAGGGATTAACAGGGGCACGAAATTTAATGTTCGAAGAAAGTTCGTCCCTTTGCGAGAAAGAATTTCATGAAAAAGGGGCCGCGCAGAAAGTCTAAAAAAATTACGACATACTTCCTGGATTCTTAGGATAGTTACTGGTGGTTCTTTGGCTGTAGCGAGTACAAGCGCACTGGATGTTGCTCGCGGAAGACCTAAGCATACTCTTAGACTTCTTGCAAGTATATAAGTAAGGCGAGCTTCTGATGTGTTGGAAAGCCCCTATAACACAGGTATAGAATAGGCAATCACTTGTCGCACTAGCGCCGTGTGGAATGAGAGCATCGAATCTATTGAGGCTCCCCATTTTGCACCCGCGATGCATCGAAAAACATTAATTACACTGTAAATTCTCCCCTCCAGCATATCTATATGTTTGGACCAAGTCAGGGATTGATCTAGTAGGACTCCAAGAAATTTGTAGATGTACTCTCTGAATTGAGTCTCCATTTACATTGAGTTCAAAACCAGGAAGCTTTTTTTCTGGTAAATGCTATAAATGCCGATTTCGTGGCAGATAGCTCCATTCCCCGTTCTCTTAAAAATTGTTTGTTGTGTCTAACGCTATCTGTAACTGATTCTTTAAAATATCTGGGGACGAGCCAGAGATCCAGATACAAATATCGTCAGCATATATAGATATTCGTAAAGGTGGCTGGAGTTTCTGCGGTAACTGCGCCATTACGACATTGAAAAGAGTAGGGCTCAACACGCTACCTTGGGGTACTCCATGGTGCAGTTCATGATGCTTGCTGTCTCCATCATTTGTACACACTACGATGTTCCTGCATCGAAGAAACTCTTGTACCCAGCGAAGCATGCGTCCGTGTACACCAAGGAGCACAAGTCCTTCAAGAACATGAGCGTGACTAACCGTATCGAATGCTCGGCGAATATCCAGGAAAACTGCCACTGTAATGTTCCCGTTTTCTTGTTCATACTCTACACAGGTTCTAAGATGCCATCCATTGTGCATCTACGTGGACGAAATCCTGTAATTTCTTCGGGAAACGCTTTACTAGTTTCCAACCACCACTGCAAGCGGTTATGTAAGATCTTCTCGAACAGCTTTCCGACGCAACTGGTTAAACTTACAGGGCGGAAGGAATCCAGGCTCAGTGGTGATTTCCCAGGTTTTAAGAGCGGAACTATTTTAGCTAGTTTCCACGATTCCGGAATGGTCTCTGTTCTCCAAACTTCATTGTATATTTCGAGAAGAGTGCTGGTATCCGTGCTCTATGTTGCTGCCCACGAATATTAAGAAGAGGGTGTTGTACGAGAATGGGAAAATGGTCGCTACCTCGGGTTTCCCTCTCTGTCATCCATGTCATTTGAGGTGAAATGTCTGGAGAGCATAGAGTCAGGTCTAAGCAGCTGCAGTAGGTAGGGCCACGAACAAAGGTCGGTGATCCGTCGTTGAGGACGCATATATTATACTTGTCCACATACTCGGCAATAAAATTTCCACGTCGATCGCAATGGTCACTCCCCACAATGTGTGGTGTCCATTGAAATCTCCACATATAATAAAAGGAGCGGAAACGTGACGAAATATTTCAGAAAACCCAAATGAAGTTATTGTAGTTTGAGGTTCGATGTATACGCTCACAACTGTAACTGAAGATTTACCACACCGTACCTTGCAGGCGACGAATTCTGGGATCTCGTTTGTCGAAGAGAATAGGTGCACTGATACCAGATCTTTCTGTACAGCTAGCATCGCTCGACTTTGACCATTTTGCCGAGATGATTTGTACTGCACGCAGTTTGAGTGGCGAAAGTCGTCGTCCACGCGAGCTTCGGTTAATGCAAGTATTGGTATAGTGTTCTTTTTAAGAAATTGACGAAAATCACCAGACTTTTGCCGTAATCCGTTGGCATTCCACTGAAATATTCCTATATGGCTGTACAAATCAGGCATTGGAATACTCTTCATTCATCAATGTTCGTGAAGACTTAAGTAATCTTTCCATAGCGAATAGTGCTGTTACCTCAGGAAGATTGTTGGCTGCGGGCACGGCGCTGAGTATGGTCCTTAGAGCCGTAAAAAACATCGGTACCAGCAAATGCGAGACGTCGCTCGATTGCCGTGTCTCAAAGTAATCCTCCCGATGATCGCGTCTGCGCATATCACGCTTCTGTTTGCGGGGTGCAGGTACAGGGGAGAGGTTTGATGTTCGGTCTCCTGAAGGCGTTTGACCAGGAATCGTCGAGTTTAGGTGAGATGGAGTCTTGAACTGGTTCTGGGCGTTTAGTTGGCGTTTTAACACATCAGAATACTGCGACCTTTGAGGTGATTGAGATACCTGTGTCTGCTGTGATGATGTAGAGGGACGAGGGGAAGTGGAGGTGGGCGAGAAGGTGGTAGAGCAGGCGGCGGGGGGCGTGTGACCTCAAGATTCGGGGAAGGATAACGGTTATTTTGTATTGGTCCATTCAGGATTTCATGCTTTCTGGCTGCAGCTGCTGCCTTTTTGTGAGGACAGCCTGAAAACGAAGCGCAGTGATTGCCTCCACAATTTGCACACTTCGGATTAGTTTTTTCCATGCAGTCCTTGTAGCTGTGTGGTCCAGCGCACACCTTGCATCTCTGTTGGCCGCGACAGTGTCTTGCGAGATGCCCATGTCGTTGACATCGAAAGCACTGTACCGGGGTTCTAAAGTACTCCATCACACGATGACTAGTGAAGCCCAATAGGACCCGTGCCGGCATCGGGTGATTCTGTGGAAAGTGAAGCAGAACACTTTCTGTTGGTTGTTGCTCCATGCTGCCCTCTTCTTTCCTTGAATATGCAATTTGTCGTTGGACTGCGATGACACCAGCGTCCTTCAGGTAGTCTAGCAGTTCGTAGTCTGAGTATTGGACAGGAATGTTGTTGACCTTGCCAACATTGCGTGTGTATGACTCGGACACGGTCACTGTCACGTCGATTCCGACAAGGGATTTCATCATAAGAAGCCTGTTCGTTGAGTTCAACGTCGCCGTGTTGACCGTGATTGTGCCATCTTTCCTTATGCGTGGTGCCAGTAATTTCTCTTGTGATACTGTCACGATTTCTTTTGCTATTCTGTTGGGGTTGACTTTTCAGAACGAGGTTCCTTGTTCTTTTGGTTTGATGATCAGTGGGATTCCGGCGGGGCGATTGTTCCGCACTGTAACTTGAGTGAAGTCGTCTTCGTCTCCAGGAGGGTCGTCATGAAACGAGTAGTTGGATGTCCTGTCATCGTCCATTTGTTCCGAGGGAAGATTCACACATTGTTTCTTCGTTGGAACGTCGTCATTGATGTCCTTAGCCGTCAGTGACGGTTCTTGTAGTGGTTGACGCGTTTTCGCTGCAGAAATGTGGCTAGTAGTTGCGACGGTATCCATTTGAGCGTCCGAGGTCAAGGTCTGGTGGATCGAGTCATTGGAGCGGGGCAACTCTGTCGCAAGTGGTCACTTTTTAGGCGGCAGGGTTGCGCCCGGTAATAGCCCCGCAGGGACCAGTTACTAAAAGAAATGTCGAGGTAGCCAAATTGAGCAGAATAGCATAAGATATCAAGCTTACAGGAAGAGCGGCAGAAAATGTTGCTGGCTATTCCAATCCTGAATCACATTAATTATATGACTCACATAAATACTCTTTTTGAGAAATCTACATGGTGCAACCAATCATTATTTCTGTTAGACAAGAGACTATTTAGCCAAAGTGAAAAACGAAATTATGGATTCAATAATTATTATAGCAGAAGTAACTTCGATACATATTCTACCACTTAAAAGAGGGGCTACACGCTTATGAAGCAGAGGAGTCAATTTTTTGGGGCAGGGCGTGTACTTTTTATTCATTTATAGTTGATCGAGTGCTTCTCCTGCCTATAATACTTCTAGAATGAGGCAGCTGCTCTCAAGGTATGTGTATGATGTGGTATACACAATGAGATTGTTTTCACTTGACTTATCTGTCAGGTCTTATAAGTTGTTATCTTTCTTGTTGTCATGACATTTTCCTGTTGTCTTTATTGAGAAATGATGTGTACTTTCACATAAAAAAGAAGAAATAGAAAAAGCATGCATAGTCGCATGATGTACATACTCGAGGTATGTCTTGAAGTAGGCTTTTCACAGATGATTTGGCTTTGACAAAGTGCAGGAAACAATGCTTCCTCACTGCTTGCCTAACAACAGGCACCTCGGCATGCCAAGACAGCCGTTTTTTTATATTTTACTTCACCTGGTGGACCAGCCCAGGGAACGTACATTATATAATGTGGGAATTCCCTAATTCTTTTTGTCATATAAAGTCACTGTTATAGTACACACATAAACAATGTTCCATATTTTCAGCAGGAGTTCAAAGTATGGTAACGAGGAACATTACCCAACGAAGACTACTCTTCCTCTTACATATCCCCTCTGTTCTCTGTGGAGTGGACTACTTAGCAAGCCATGCCAAAGTGCAGATCTGTGTCTTAAACCTTGCAAGGGGCAGCCGCCGGCTATGTGTTTATGTGCCAGCGAATAAACCTTGTCAGATGTTGGTGTCAATGCGCATTTGCGTTTAACTGAACTTTTTGGGAAGGCGAGCTGCAGGATTATATACACGGCTTGCACCGACATCACTTGTTCCAACATAATAGAGGAAAGGGCGCGTGAGAGCGTAGCTTCCACTGCTTTAACGAGGCACTTCTGGGCACCAGAAAGAAGAGCGAATAATGGAGAAAGGGCGCGTGGGAGCGTAGCTTACGCTGCGTTAAGGAGATGCTTCTGGCTATACTAGAAAGATGGGCGGACTGAGGTCACGTGCAAGTCATGTATATAATCGATCCAACACCATGCTGCCTGGGCTCTCCTGTATAGCGGTGATTGCAGGTGGTCAATAAGCTCAAACCTCTTAGGTTAGTTGTTAGAACACTGCTGTAAAGAAATGTCAGCGATTAGGCATTCAGTAATGGTGGTTGACCAATTAACTGCCACAGTTAGAAAAATTTAATAAATAGATTGGTACATTTATTTCTTCTTAAAAGCAGAGAGTATGGTAAAACTGCAATGCCAACAAGAGAAAAGAATGACATTGGTAAAAAAAGAAACCTGTGAACTGTCAGACAAATGACACAAATATGAAACAATGAAGGAGTGACTTGGAGGAAATAACAAGCATGATAGTGGGGGCAAGTGAAACCATGAACGTAACAAAGAAAAAAACCTACAGTACTCCTCCCAGCCGTTTCTGTGACATCATGTCCCCTACACCCAGTTGCAACATTCTTGGCTGCTGTGGTGATTATTCACCGCCTTCACAGTCATGTCATATTTCAGCAGGTAATTTTGTTTCTTCATATGTTAGGGCTGGTGGGCTTAAAGGCAGTGCTGCTTTCATACCGAATCAATGATCATATCCTATGTTTTTGTCCACATAACCCCTAGCATATGAAAAATATATTAGCCATTGAAATATGGTATTGCTGAAAAACATTATTCACTTTAGTTGAAGCATATACTGAGCTTCAATTAAGGGAAAGGAAATGCACTAACGTCCTGCGGTATCTACACTCTATGGGTTTTTATAAAATTCATATTAAAATAATCATGTTTCTCTTACAACTGCACATATTCACACAGCCTCTCAAGCATATGATAAAATATTGTGGGTTTGAATTCCTTAGAAATTGTCAGCAAAATGTCTTAATTGGGTATTAAGCCTGGAAAGAAAATAATGGCAAATAAATGCGCTGGAATAGCACAAAAAGCTCGACTTCAATGGTGCCTCATTCTAAATTTCTTAGTGTCAAGCTGACTGTTTACCGAATTGCATCTATTTAATCGCACAAAACTTGACTTCAATATCGATTTCTTTGGATTATATACTAAATATCACTCTATTTCGAAGAACGATGCCGTTTGATTTTTGTAGTAAGTCATGACGTTTCTGGTGGAACCGTCGAAGTTGTCATCTGCTTTTGCCTGCAGATTCTAGGGGTGAGATCCGTCTCACTGGTGCATATATATGCCTTGTTCTTGCGTGTACTGCTTTATTCTAAAATATTCTAGGCTAGAACGCTACATTACTGATAGTTTTGCGTTTGCACGGTTAATAGATAAAAAAAGTGAGTGCTGTCTAGAAGTGGACGGCGGCATACATTTGAATACAAGGTTGTATGAATGCGGTTTCCACTGTATACCCCAAAATATAACATATATCACATTGGTTATGTGTTCCTTGACTACACATTTACAGTTCTGAAATATATGTCAAAATGCAGATGAGCACTCTTGAAAATAAGTCAGAACCCATACTTTTGGCAGCACTGTCTACACCCAGCCCTAGCTGATCTTCCCTCTTATACCTGATGCGTATATTCATTTGAGGACTCGTTGCATTCCCAAAGATGACAATGTTTTTGCCACTAACAAAAAACAATGCAAATGAATTATAATCAACATAAGTGGCATCGCGTCTTGGTGGAATAGGGAAAAGTAGGTAAAGTCACTTAATCTAGAGTATACTAGTAGAATTCATAGTTAAACAAACAAAGCACAAAGACAGAAGAAGCTTGTAGGAAGAGCTTAAAATGTATTTTCCTGTGAGGCTCGGGCAGACGTTAAGACACCTCTTCGAGGCTCCTTTTAGAGTTCAAAAAATCATTCTTACATGGTATATGAATATGTATATAAATACGAGCAGTGAATTCTGCTCGACTTTCAGATAACATCGCCATGGGTACGTTACCTTCAATCCCTATGATGTTTCAAAATTGTCAAATGCACTTCTTTTTTTCTCGGACTTGTCCTCCTTAAACAGCTTCAACGAATTGATTTGGCAGATCTGACTTAATGAAAGCACAAAAGGATAAAACTATCACACCCTTCACATCCTTACCGTAGACGTAATACGTCTAATGTGTGCACATAACATGAACATTTCATGACAGGGAACTGTATGTATGTCTTCAAAGTCAGCTGGTTTTTTACATTTGAAAGAACTTCAGTGTTGCAGTCACATCTTTAGTGCACTCAACCTTCAATACATAAAATGTCACCGACTGTAGGCCAGCAGCGTATAGCAAATTTAATAGTTTATTAACAGTTGTCAAAAGTCGAATGTACATTTCTAATGCAAAGTAATAATTCAGCACGACCCTCCCACAATAATTTTACATGATGTATCTAAAGTTTGAAACAATAATTTTACACGACGTAACATGTATATGTGACCAGCAGACAAACAAGGCAGTAAACGAATCTGGTCCCATTCAAATGCAGTGGACACAACAGTGTCTCGGACACTATTCTAGATGGGAGGACAGAGGGTGTTTGGTCGTCTGTTACGCACGATACTATAAATTATATATTTAGTTCCTGAATTAATCTCATATCATTGCATGAATAGCTTGGTTCCATCTAACTTGTCTCGCATACATTCCCACGTACCTGTTTATCTAATATTAGCCTGAAGCTCTAAAAAATGGCATGCTCCTGGAAGCCGCAGAAACGTTGCTTTTTGTTTCTACAAAAAAAAAAGACATGGGGAGGAAACACTTTCATGAATGTATCTTGTAATAACAAATGCAGCAGGGTGGTTTCATTTGAAATCGAACACGCATGTCGGGGTGGGTCCTTCGATTTTTTTTGAAAAAAATATATGTAATTGCCCCATTTCTGGGAAGAACAAAACCGCTTTTCAAAATTTTTTAAAAATATATTTCGCTTCACGAAAAATTATTGAGTGGAGCAGGGTGAAAATCGGTTTTTTACTCCGTGATTTTTCTACCCAGTTCTGTACGCTGGTATAAATACGGGAAGCATACAAAACTCACAGTAATTTTTTGTGCTTTTGTATGTTACTTCGACTATTTTTTAGTTGAAAGGAAAATAATTTTGTATTTTTTTTATTGAGATAAAAATGCCAAACATCGTCTCTTTGACAATCCGGTGACATCTTCAGAGCCTTGTAACTCATGAGTCATTATATTTGTCGCTTACCAAATACTATGCGGGTGTAGCCCTATTCACGGGCTATCGACGGGCATAAGTTTAGTTTATTTTATTTTCACTGAAATTTTTATATAAAATTTGAAATATCGTCGAAAATGAAATTTACCGATATTTTGAACCCACTTTATTAAAAAAGGCCATTTTTTATTTCGTTCAATTTTTTTATTATTGCTGCCGATCATATTAACTTTCAATTGGCTTGATGCGATTTCCCCTTTTTTTGTTGTATCTTCTCTAGAAGTGATCAAAATCACTCCCACGTGACAATGCGGTGACAACTTCAGAGCCTTGTAACTCATGAGTTATTTTATTTGTCGCTTACCAAATACTATGCGGGTGTAGCCCTATACATGGAATATCGACGGGCATATGTTTAGTTTATTTTATTTTCACAGAATTTTTTATATAAAATATGAAATATCGTTGAAAATGAAATTAACCGATATTTTGAACCCACTTAATCGAAAAAGGCCATTTTTTATTTCTTTCATTTTTTTATTATTGCTGCCGATAATATGAACTTTCAATTGGTTTGATGGGATTTCCCCTTTTTTGTTGTATGTTCTCTAGAAATGATCGAAATCGCTCCCGCTTTCTCATAACGGTCAAACGCAGTTTCCGCAGGTCGGCTTCGCTGCAAAGACTAAACTGCTTATGTGTGTTCAAATGCAGCGGGTAAATTCATTTTGATGGAGAACACTCGTGCTTGGCTGCATATTGTATTTTCTAAATTTTTAATAATGGCAACTGACATTCTTTAGTCTGATAGTTAGCGGTGCAGCGGATGTTCCATTATCCGATGTCTAAAGCCAGGGCACAAAGGGCGGAGAAAGCGGAACGAGCCCTTCATGTAGCCAGACCGGGGTCATATATCTGTTTGTGCTATACACAGCTTGTAAGGCACGTACAGCACGCCCGGCCCTTCGCGCTATAGACCCATCTCCGTTACGCCCAGGAAGCATCCGGCACGGGCGCCAATCCATGATGTGTCTTGTCGCGTGCGTTCAAATAACCATGTAATTGCCTGTTCTTTATTGTCAGCGTGTATATAAAAATATGTAATATCACATGCCCCTCTTTTACAAGGAAAAGCAGTTTGCAGAACAAAGGTGAGGAAAACGGACAGAGTTTACATGAACCGAAGACAATGTTTTACAGAACACAAACACCAGTTGGCGATAAATAGACACTTTTATTAATTAACGCTAGTATATTTAGGATGCACGTGTAAAACAATATTTTGTTGTGCTTTAAATAGTCCACTTCACGAGCAACGCAATATTGGAACTTTTTGACAACGGCATCGGCTTGCCTCTGCTTAGACGATCGAGCGCGGGAGGCGAGCTGAACTTTGTACCGCAGCGGTCGGCTGCAGCCGAGAAGTTCAACAGCGTGGTAAGTCGAGACGGACAGAACGAAAACTGGAGCCAAAGCGAGCGAGCGGTGAACCCGAGACGGTGGCCCTTCTGTTTGAACGAGTGTGTGCAGTTAAAAATAAAAGTGTCTGTTTTTGTTCAAGACTGATCGATATCTCTGATGCCAAGAAGCAACGATTCCCACATGCACTGAAGGCAGCGAAAGCAGTCACTTAATGTCTCTGTAGACTTTTAGTTTCTCCACTTCGTCGCACCAAGCTTAATGCAAAGATTGTACAGCCTTCTGGAATATAGAAAAGCGATTTGACGATTTTATTTTAATTGGCTACGGTAGATTTACTTTGGCTAGGCACACATTGCTTTGGTTTGGGAATAAATAAAGGTAATGGAACATTCGCTGTACCGCTAACGATCGGATTAAGGAATTTCAGTTGCCATCATTAAAAATTAAGAAATAAACAATATGTAGCCAAGCACGAGTGTACTCAATCAAAATGAATTTACCCGCTGCATTTGAACACACAAATAAACAGTATAGTCTTTGCAGCGAAGCCGACCTGCGGAAACTGCGTTTGGCCGTTCTGAGAACGCGGCAGCGATTTCGATCACTTGTAGAGAAGATACAACAAAAAAGGGTGAATCCCATCGAGCCAATTGAAAGTCAGATGATCGGCAGCAATATTTAAAAAAAATTGAAAGAAATAAAAATGGCCTTTTTCAATAAAGTGGGTTCAAAACATCGGTTAATTTCATTTTCGACGATTTTTCACATTTTATATAAAAAAAGTTGTGAAAATAAAATAAACTAAACTTATGCCCGTCGATATTCCATGTATAGGGCTACACCCGCATAGTATTTGGTAAGCGACAAATAAAATAACTCATGAGTTACAAGGCTCTGAAGTTGTCACCGCATTGTCACGTGGGAGTGATTTTGATCACTTCTAGAGAAGATACAACAAAAAAGGGGAAATCGCATCAAGCCAATTGAAAGTTAATATGATCGGCAGCAATAATAAAAAAATTGAACGAAATAAAAAATGGCCTTTTTTAATAAAGTGGGTTCAAAATATCGGTAAATTTCATTTTCGACGATATTTCAAATTTTATATAAAAATTTCTGTGAAAATAAAATAAACTAAACTTATGCCCGTCGATAGCCCGTGAATAGGGCTACACCCGCATAGTATTTGGTAAGCGACAAATATAATGACTCATGAGTTACAAGGCTCTGAAGATGTCACCGGATTGTCAAAGAGACGATGTTTGGCATTTTTTATCTCAATAAACAAAAATACAAAATTATTTTCCTTTCAACTAAAAAATAGTCGAAGTAACATACAAAAGCACAAAAAATTACTGTGAGTTTTGTATGCTTCCCGTATTTATACCAGCGTACAGAACTGGGTAGAAAAATCACGGAGTAAAAAACCGATTTTCACCCTGCTCCACTCAATAATTTTTCGTGAAGCGAAATATATTTTTAAAAAATTTTGAAAAGCGGTTTTGTTCTTCCCAGAAATGGGGCAATTACATATATTTAAAAAAAAAAATCGAAGGACCCATTCCGACAAGCGTGTTCGATTTCAAATGAAACCACCCAGCAGTAATCATGCAAAAAATTAACAAAATTGACTTCCAGAGAAATTGTTTTGATGCTTTTACAGATGTAGCTTTTGTAAAGATTTGTA
>JAZHYW010024071.1:0-32520 GCA_037355805.1 Ixodes ricinus
CGTCGATGAGAAAGAACTCCAGCACTCCTTAAGCGGGTGGTTGCCCGGTCCAAGGAATGGCGTTTTCCACCGTCTGACCAACGCCGGGGAATCCGAGGGAAACTATCTGGAACAGCCGTCACCTCGGCTCCCGAGTCCACTTTGAAGGACGCTGTATAGTTGTTGACAGTGACATCAATGTATGCCTAGCCTCTCTCCGGCGTCGACTACAGAAAGCTGCAGAGTGCCTACTTTGGGCTTGCGTTTTTCTATGCGGGAGGAGACAGACCTCTGCGAAGTGCCCTTGCTTACGGCAAAAGTTACACTTCAACATTGGGCGGACAGTCCTCACGAGGATGAGATAAACGTCCGCAGAATAAACAAGAACCAGGCCTGCCCGTAGAGACGCGAGACGACTGGTCATGAGCAGCATTGGTGGCGTTAGGCTTAGTGCCGCGCCGCTTGAGACGACCTGCGAGCTTGGTCGCGTCAAGATTGACACCTTGACCTCCTGATGGAGTTTCAGATTTACCCGCGCCTGCCTTGGTTGCCTTTTCTTTGTCGGCGTCTTCGGCTTGGCGCGCTTGTACCCACGCGTCCTTGAGCGTGAGCTTCGGGTTACGTCCAAGACGGTCAGACAGCTGAGAGTCCCGAAGACCGACGACAAAACGATCCCTGACAAGACGTTCCTCGACCTCCGGGGTGCCATAGTTACAGCGCTTGACTAGACGCATCAGCTCCGCGTAGAACGCATCTACGGTTTCCTCCGCTTGTTGGACACGCCGATGGAAACGCGACGATTCGTATACTTCGTTCACGGGGTGGACGAAGTGCTCGGGTGAAACACCGTACCACGTCGTTGTATGGCGCCTCAGCGGACAGCGAAAAGGACTGCAGCAAGCGTCGGGCCTCCGATCCCATGCAGTAGAGTAGCAGACGTACCTGTACATCTTCGGGTGCCGAGGAAAGACCCGATGCAAAGGCGTAGTCTTCATACTGCGATAGCCAGGAGGGCCACAGTTCCGCGTTCGAAAAGTCGAAGCTGTCAGGCTGGCGTAAAGCGATGCCCCTCCAGGGTGTGGAATCGGTTGTGCTATCAGAGCTTGCCATATCCTACCACTTCTGACACCATGTAGGATTCAGAGCCTACCTCTCAAACCCTGTGAGGCTGAGCTCAGTAAAAGACATCCGACACCGACGGCTGCTCGTGAAGAACTCCCCTTTACTTCTTCTAAAGAACACGCACGCCCCCTCTTCACACTAAGAGGGCGCCACCAGGCTGGACCAATTTAGGGTGCCTACATGTCTGTCTGTCTCAGGGTGAAGACATCCAGCATGTTGCGCTGAATGTGTCAGCGCGTGACGCTCTCGCGCACTCGGTGCGTGACTCTGGGCGCTAAAGTGGCGTCTATGCATTAGCCAAAGCTACGCGCTCGAGCTGAGTGGACACCGGATTGCGCGCACTTCAAAATGCATAAAAAAACGATTGGGCGTAAAAATGGCTAAGATGTCACCACTCAAGCAAAAGCGCGCTGGTATGAAGACACTCTAGACCAATTTACAAATAGCGACCACTACAGAGACGAGAGTGACCCTTTCGCACTCATTGTCTGTTGTTTGGGATTTGAAGACCGATCTCGGCGATGACTGCGGTGGGGTCGCCCTTTTTATTTATTTGATTATACATACCGCTGGCCTGTGGGCTGTGGCAGGGAGGAACAACATATAACAAAACGATACAGTCCATACCTCTGTAGCGGGAGAACAAACCGATCCCAGCAAAAGACGAGGAAGAGGAGACACAAAACGAAGGAATGCCTCGAGACCGGAAGACCAGCATGCCGGTGTTCGGGGATCTCGGACGTATTTCTTTATTTACATAGCTTCTTGTATATACAGGGTGAAACAAGGAGACGACAGGCTCTTTAAATCGACCGGAAAAATTCGGTTTCTTAACCTATCGCGCTACGACTTTGTGCAGCGTTGCCCTCAGATGGTGCATTTGTTTTGTAAAATTTGCAAAGAACGAACTTACCTGAGGAAAAAGTAAAGAAAGAAAAAGAGCTTAGCTCCTATGGAAACGCAGCGACGCCACCGGTCTGCAAACAACACGGCGCCGTTTCGCACGGGATACAAGAGATGGCGCAACGAACGCCGCCAACCTAGAGTGCCTTCATACACACGCGCGCTTTTGCTTGAGTGGTGACATCTCAGCCATTTTTACCGCCCAATCGTTTTTTCATGCATTTTGAAGTACGCGCAATCCGGTGTCAATCAGCTCGAGCGCGTAGCTTTGGCTAATGCAGAGACGCCATTTTAGCGCCCAAGTCACGCACCGAGTGCGCGAGAGCGTCACGCGCTGAACATTTCAGTGCAACGAATGGATGTCTTCACCCTGAGACAGACAGACATGTAGGCACCCTACGCCAGCGTAGAGTGCCTTCATACACACACGCGCTTTTGCTTGAGTGGTGACATCTCAGCCATTTTTCCGCCGCAATCATCTTTGCGGCACCCTGAAGTGCGCGCAATCCGGACGTCCTCGAGCTCGAGCGCGTAGCTTTGGCTAATGCATAGACGCCGTTTTACCGTCTGCCAAGTGCACGCTCCGAGTGCGCGAGAGCGTCACGCGCTGGGACGATTCAGGGCAACGCTGTGGATGTCTTCCAGCATCAGACGAGACAGACATGCACGGCACCCTCCGCCAGCGAACGAGCATACGGCGCCAGCAGAGTCGGCGCTGTAGCAGTCGATCCTTTCGACTCAAAAGCGGCTCGCGTTCCGCAGGGTAGCGACAGTCGCAGCTACAAAAACAGGCGCGGTTGCTGCTAAGCGAACTGCGGTTCGCCTGCTCGCTAAACACGCCGGCTCCGGCGTCGTCTGCTCGTTCGTTCCGGCGGCCGTTGGCGTCACGATTGCCATGTCGCCATACTCTTGTCTCCGGCAGCGCAACGGCGCCGTGTTGTTGTGCAGACCGGTGGCGTCGCTGCGTTCGCCATAGGAGCTGAGCCTTTTTCTTTCTGTACTTTTCTCCTCAGGTGAGTTCGCTGTTCTTTGCAAATTTTACAAAACAATGCGCCATCGGTGCGGCAGCGCTGCACAAAGTCGTAGCGCGATAGATTAAAAAACCGGGTTCTCCGGATCGATTTAAAGAGCCTGCTGTCGCCTTGTTTCACGCCTGGTTAGTTCATCGGCCCTAAACCGATTGGTCGAACCGTCGGTCCCCAATTGGCGAACCCGGGCGTTGCACACGCATGCCTCGTGTGCTACGTCCGAGATCACTCCACCGTCCGGCTGCTCTCTCAGCAAATTCTTGTGCTCTCATCTCGTCACGGGATGTTTACGGACCAGCGGGAAGTCAGCCTAACTTTTAGCCGGATGACTACGCGAGCACAAAGAGTTCCAGTACGATCGTGGCAGCAATGCCGCCCGAGATCTCCATGGAAATTCGGGACATCATTCTTGACCCGCCGGCTGCCTCTCCATATGATGTGCTAAAAGCAAAACTGGTGATAAGGACTTGCGAGTCTGAACAACGAGTTGAGTATACCAGAAACCTTCCCAGTTACTCAAGCGTCTCCAACAACTACTGCGAGAAAAGGCTCGGAACATCGACGCCGCTCTCTTCCGAGAGCTATTTCTTCAGCGACTGCCAGCCAACGTTCGCATGGTCCTCGCATCGGCATCGGGACTCGCATCACCTGAACTTTCCCAACTGGCGGACACTGTCCTGGACGTCGCCACTGCAACATCCTCCCAGATCTCCGCTCTTATGGACCACGGGCCATCCATCGTCGAAAAACCCGTTTCTACAAACACCTGCACCCTCGATGACATACGTGAAGAAATCCGCCGTGGGATCGCCAGACCTTTCAGCGCATGTAGCTGCCATCGCGACCCGTTCGACGTCAAGAGCGAACCAGCGATTTTCGCAACGTTCTCGCCACAAGTCGTCCAGCTGCACCTCGAGCGACATCACCCAACGCCAGCCTGTGCTGTTATCACCGGACCTTCGAAGACCTCGCCCGCGACTGTGTTTCCCCCTGCTCAGCCTCGGAAAATACGTCGAACCACCCCTGGAGGCCGTTTTCTCGTAGACACCGGCGCGTATATAAGCGTTCTATCTCACCGCTGCGGTTGCATAAAAATCGAGAAAAAAACGCACTTTCGATGCTACAAGCAGCAAATAAACAACCATCTCCACTTACGGCGAAGAGCACATGACCCTTAACATCGAACTACGAAGGCATTTCGTTAGATATTTCTTGTAGCAGATGTGTCATGCCTAATCCTTGCGCAGATTTTCTCAGGCACTTTAATCTGATGGTTGGTATGCACAAAACAACGCCTTGTAGATGCTACAACACAACTAAAAGTGCAGGCAATCGCGTGCACCACCCCGTCAGTGACGTGAGTGGTATGCCTGACTCCTGGGTCCTTCTACCAGAAACTCGCTTGAAGAGTTTTCAACCTTAAATCACCAGAGCAATTTTCAGCGCCCTGCTAAACACAACATCACTCACCCTATCATTACAACCGGACCACCCACTCATGCGCCATGCATGACGGCTGGCTCCAGATTGCCTCAAAATCGCTTCGCAAATAGTTCGAGCACATGCTCAACATGAAAATCATCCGACCATCTTCAAGTCCTTCGGCGTCACTCCTCCGTATGGTGCCTTAAAATACGCCCGGAGATTGGAGGCCGTGGGGACTGCCGGGCTCTGAGCAACGCCACCGTTCCTGACCGATATCTCCCTGCCATACATAGCACTTCACGGATTCTTTACATCTTTACAAGACGCTGCAATTTTCTCAAAAATCGACTTGGTGAAAGCCTATCATCAAATACCGGTCGAGCTATCTGACATCCCAAAGACGGCAATTATCGCTGCCTTTGGCTTGTCTGAACACCTGCGGATGCTTTTTGGTCTCCGCAACGTCGGCTCAGACATTCCAACATTGTGTCAACAACATCATCCAAGGACTTATATTTTGTTATGCCTATGTAGATGACCTGATTGGTTTCAAGCAACACTGCAGAGCAGCATCTGGAACATCTCCGGCTGCTCTCTTGAACGCCGGGATGAATATGGCTTGATAATTATTAAGTCAAAATGTGAGTTCGGGGCTCCACAGCTCTATCTCCTTGGCCACCGCGTGGATCAGCATGGGGTACGAACTCTTCCGGAAACCGTTGAGGTCGTCCAAAACTTCCCACAACCGTCAACAATTCGGCGACTTTGGGAGTTTCTGGATTAACCAATTTTTACCGACCTTTCATTCCCAATTGCGCCTCCACCCTACCGCCGCTCCCTGGGCTTCTCAAAGACATCAAGCGCAACTCCGCATCACTCACGTGGACGGACACAGCTTCTCGCGCGTTTTCTTGCATAAAAAGTGACCTGGCCAGCGCAACTCTTCTCACACACTCACAGCAGAATTGGACCCATTAACATCATGGCAGGCGCTTTCGACGTCGCAATCGGCGCCGTTCTGCAACAATACATTGCACAGTGCAAGGCAAGCGGTCTCTTTCTTTTTCAAGAGAACTCACCCCGACAGAGGGCCGGTACCGCACGTCTGACCGCGAGCTCCTCGCAATCCACCAAGCCATTAAACACCCGTCATTTCTTAGATAGTCGACATGTTTTTGTACTTCCCGACCACAAGCCTACGCTATCGGGTCTGCCGGTGACAAACTAACCCTCGAGAGATACGCCAGATGGCGTACATCTCTCAGTACACCACAGGTATTCGCTAGCAGAGGTACAAACAACGGTCCTGCTGACACGTTCTCGCGTGTCGTGACATCTTCCTGCTCCTCTCATCATACCAGCAAGCATCGCTTTCACAGCGATGTCGTTGGCTCAGCAGCAAGACACTGAACGTCTGAAGCTCAGCGCTTCACAGCATCGAATGGACTTCAAGTCAATTTTACTCCCGATGTGTGACGTTCCTATTATTTGTGACTGCTCATCACAAGTGCCATGGCCCTTCGTCGCTCTCGCTTTCCGACGTCAGGCCTTCGAATCGCTCCATTCACTGGCACATCCTGGAATTCGAGCAACCCAACGTCTACTACCCCAACGCTTTGTTTGGCCAGGAATCAATAAGGATGTTCGGAATTGGGCGCGCACCTGTCAGCCAAATGTCCATCGGCACACATTGGCACCTACGATGTCATTTCCACTCCCGGCTGCTCGTTTCGATGCTATTCATATAGACCTCGTGCGACAACTTCCACCATCTGACGAAAACAAATACATATTGACCTGCATTGATAGATACACTCGCTGGCCGGAAGCGCTGCCTATCCCAGACATCACAGCCCAAACGGTTGCAAAGACGTTCGTATCTGGTTGGGTAGCCCGCTTTGGAGTCCCGTCATCTATCACAACCGATAGAGGCCGACAATTTGAATCTTCTCTGTTCCGTGAACTTGCGGCACTTCTCGGAACTACCCAAATCCGTACGACGGCCATCATCCCAGCAGCAACGGTATCGCCAAACGTTTCCACCGTACAGTCAAGGCGTCGCGCAAAACTCGCGACGATCGCATCCACTGGAGCACTATACTTCCCATCGTGCTGCTCAGTCTTCGTGCCACACACAAGGCGGACATCGACTCTACGCCCGCAGAGCTTGTCTATGGGGGACTGCTTCGTCTCCCGGGAGAGCTTTCCACTCTAGTCACAAGCCTTCGGATCATGATCCTGCCAGCTATGCGATCCAACTTCGGGCCTCGATGCGTGCAATTAGGACCAGTGTCCCCCCCCCCCCGGGTCGCAACAGCCTCGTGCACCCTATTTTCCTAACAACCTCATGACCTCCAGCCAGGTATTTGTTCGTCGTGACGAGGTTAGAAAACAATTGGAATGCCCGTATGATGGCCCTTTCCGCGTCATGGACCGTCGTGCAAAGTACTTTCGTCTCGATATCAATCGACGCAATGAAACCGTCTCCGTGGATAGGCCTCAAGCCTGCGTTCATCGACAAGAGCCAGTGTAGACACATCAATACTGTGGACTGTTTGTCACTGTCAAAAGGACGACGCTCTCTACCGTGCCAGTCGACCGCATCTCCTCAAGCACACTATTTCATGCCGAAAACCCGTAGTTCAACGTTCTCTACGTTCGACCTGCCAAGCAACCCCATTTAAAATGGAATTATCCTCTACTCTCGCGCCTCGTAAAACAAAAGCCTCACCACGGTCTCCCGTCTGTCACATGGCACCCAACCGCAAGCAAATCCTACACCGGACCTCCTTGCTGGGGGGAGCCCCGTAGTGGGCGACCCAACCGCAGTGGCGTCACAAGGGGGGGGGCGGGGGGGGCGGACCGCCCCGGGTGCAGGGCCAGGGGGTGTCGCGGCGGGCCGCGAGAGCGGGGGGGGGGGGGTCGCGGTGGGCCACGTGAAGCGGGGGGGGGAGGAGTCGCGGTGGGCCACGCGAGACTGGGGGGGTCGCGGTGGGCTACCGCCCCGGGTGCCGCTGACCCTCGTGACGCCACTGCCTAACCGGTCCCGGCAGAAGACGAGGAAGAGGGCACAAAACGAGGGAATGCTCAGAGACCGAAGACCAGCATGCCGGTGTTTGGGGATCTGGGACGTATTTTTATTTGACATAGCTTCTTTGCACATAGTTTTCTGCTGTAAATAAATTGAAGGAATCTTCGGTCCCTTGAACTCCAATAAAAACTTTGAACAATACCGTATTTGCAAAACTGGATACAAGACGCGCCCACAGCACAAATGAAAAAAAAAAATAAGACTAAAGGCACGTAAAAAAAGGTAATAATCACTTTAACAATAGCAAAATGCTGACCACAATAGTCGGCATTATTCAGAAGGCACGGTGTATATCCGAACTGATAACAATAGACAGTATATTAAGACAAAAACTACAATACAACATTCAAGTATCACGCGATATATAAATATTTCACTTCAAAGAAAGTTAAACAAGAAAAAATAACACCGAGGCGATATTGTTACGTTTTAAACACAGTAAAGAACTTTAATAGCATCCTCAAACAAGATATTTCAACGATATTTACAATATGCTCGGAAGACGGTTACCCAGTCGTTAATTGTATACAAAAAAAAAACAATACTTGAAGACATCAATTCTGGCCATATACGACTGCAATGCTTTAGAATGATTTAGTATCGCTGACCTGTTAGTAATGCTCCTAAAATAAATGCAGCGGTCTAATCTTCACTTGGCCATGATATATCAGAAACAAAAACTTTAACTGTGCATTTTTTCTCGTAAACACTAAGGGTTCAAGTCCACGAACATTCAACATCTCTGTCAAAGAGGACGTTGATCTGTAATTTGAAGTTATAAAACATGCTGCCTTCTGTGTTCTCTCGAGCCTGTTTATGTCGGTTTTGGGTTGCGGGGTCCCAAACGACTGAAGCCGATATCTAGAGTAGGTCGTATTAGAGTTTTGTCTGCTGTAGGTCTTTTTTTCTTATTGCTATTTTTACGTTTATGTGTAAGCATGCATAATTTCCTAAACGCAGCTGCGCAGATAGATACAATATGTGGCTGCCATTTTAAGTTTTGACTTATTGTTATCTCTAGGTACTTGAAAGTTTCTGTTGTTGTCAGTTTTACATTCTTAACAGTGATACTGAAACAGAGATACACTCTTCTTATTAGTGACGGGGGTATATGATGACTTTTGTAAGGTTAATTTTCATTTGCCATTTGAAGCACCATTGTTTAATATGAGTCCAAACTGTCATTCAATCCTGCCTGGTCTTCGGATGTCTTAATTGGCAAATAAACCAAACAATCATCTGCAAACGAATTTATTTGTACTGGCGGCTTAATAACCATTCAGATATCATTAATATATAAATGCAACAATGGTCCTAATACTGATCCTTGTGGTACCCCTGAAGTTACCGATAATGAGTCTGAAAGGGCTCCTCGAACCTAAACTGTCTGCGATCTATTTCTGAAATAAGCTTCAATCCAACTTATATTATTTTATTTTAGTGCAAACATCCTAAGTTTTGTAACTAACTTTTATGCGGAACGCGATCAAATGCTTTGAAAACTCTATGCTACGACATCAACTTGTTGCCTCGAATTCATGGCGGAGGACGTACATTGGCGGACGGCGGGATGACACTGGGCCGCGTGTCACCCCACGCCATTCCTCTCGTTCACGCCGCTTCACGGCGAGAGTTTGCGGCGGCAAATTCACAAGGCAACACAAGCGATGCGGTTGAAAGATAGATATTTGGCGGTAAACAAAAGACTATGTTAGTCCACCCAACCCTCCTCGTTCAAGCTGCTTCGAGTGGCAGTGTGCAGCGGCGCATTACACATGGCGACACGATGAGGCGCAGCTAGCGACAAATATTTCGCAGTAAACAAAAGTAAGCTAGTTTTGGTGGGGAATACTATCACCGTGTGGTAGGGCGCTAAAAGCGTCTCAGGCGTGTGGAAGTGAAACGCTAAGATAATGATGCCGGTTCCCGATAGGGCCACCAAGCCCACTCAAGCAGGCAGCCAGCCAGCAAGCCAAATCTTTCGAGGCGGCATCTCTATATTCGAAGCAGCATCTGTGTACGCGCGAAACACTGGCGCGCGTTTTAACTCGCCGGCGGCGCGCATCTGGGACGTGCGTCAAAAAAGGCCAATCAGGTGCCTGGGATTCGCCGCATGGTTTTCCACCGTGAGGAAGCAGCTCATACAGCAGCGGGAATCAAGGAACCACTTGGCGGGGTCTCCCCGACGCGGTGTTCGAAGCGCAGGCACGGAAACCATTCCAGTGCTCTCGGGTCACTCCCCAGCGAGGCCCCGCAACGACAGATACTTTGAGCCGTCTACGGGCTTGGCAATACGGCGGAACCGAACGGGACCTCGACACTTAAGAAAGTATAAACAACGCAACAAATCAAAACGCTTTCTAAAACAAAAAAAAAAAACATTTTGGGCGTAAAAAAAAAGAAAAACGCGATTAACTTTTCCGGTTTTGCGATCGCCCTTTTCCGCTTTGCGATTACGTCGTGCGTGCAGCGGCAGTGGTGCAAATCCTCCGTTTTCTGCAATCGCAAGTAGCGGAAGTAGTGAGACGAAGCGAAAAGATGGGAAGATAGAGCATCACTAGGCCGGTACGTGCTGTCGCTCTCTACGAGATTCGATGCGAGTACTCTCACGACGGTTGAGTGTGCGAACTCCGCATGCTCCGAAGCAACAGGTCAGGAGGACTCCTGATTCGGGCGCTCTCACACCTCAAGCTGGTAATGCTAATCTACGCTCCCGCACGCAGGTTGCCTTTTTTGTTTTTACATGGCTATGCATTACATTGGGCCAAGCGAGAGTCACTAAAAGCTACGCTTCAGAGAAACTAAATTTCGGCCGTCTTACCTAGAATAATTGTTATCGGAAGTGGTATCTGAAATGGCAGAAAACAGTTTTATGTCGTCCAGGACTGTTGAAGCAGACCGCGAAAGATCAAAGCAATATGGCCTGAGCCTCCTAACATGTTGTCTGAAGCTCAGGGCTCAAATGTTGAACAGTAATGATTCCCGTGGCGCCCGTTCTGCACTAAGAACCAAAACGGCGGCGCCCAGAAGAAAACTGGGCAATGGAGGGCCGATACCAGGGGAGTAAAGACGGGATCAGAATGCGGCAAAGCTTAAGCGCTGACGTCGGTGATCCCGGAAGAAAAAAAAGCGACAAGACAAAGAAAGCAGACGAAAGGTAAGGCGGGTTCGCTTCTGCCGCGACGAGTTGGAGTTGCTCGAGCAGTTGTAAACGTTATTTTTAAAATTCGTTAGCATTTTATTGCCCTGGTGCATGCCGCCGTTTTCGCTTGGGCGGTCGTGGCTTCGACTGGACTGGTTTCACGCGGATCCGGCGCGGTTCCGGCCGTGCTCTTTGCCTTCGCTCGTCACGGCCACTTTCCCTCCTGCAAGAGGAAAGAAGCCTTCTGGGGCGCTTCCAACGACGCAGTGCGGGAGCAGGAGAGGAGGAGTGTACTTCATTTGTCAGGCAGAATCGAGGGCGACGACTGCTTAAAATGCTTATTCGACCCGTCTATGGTCACCGTTGCGTCATAACGTCAGCTTGGCTCGCAATAACATAACAAACAGTAAACGCCTCCGTCGCTGTGTCACACTGCACGATGAGAGCAATCTGATCACGTCACTACATTACGAGGGATCGAGCGTCCATTGTGGTTGCACAACGTACGCGACAACGTCAAACTAATTCATTTCGTCGCGATTAGCGTAACGAAAGCAGCGATTTCGGCATTATCTTAGTGTTACCAACGCGCGATTCTAGTGCTTTTCTGAAAGCTCAATCTATGAAAACTAACTAGGTTACAGAGCTCACAAAAAGGAAGCTTAACCTTTTTACGGCGCATTTCTGACTAACTTGCTGCATCGACGTTTCTCTCGCTCTCTTCCTACCCTCTCGAGCCCGTAGAATGAGAAAGAAACCTCGTGGCATATCGCACAATCGATACACTGAACAGGAACCTATCTTAAAGGGGCCATGAAATGATTTTTCAACCTGTTTTTCCTTAGCTTCAATCCTGAACTCAAAAAGTGAATTGAGAAATCACGTCGTCGTGATATGTTTGGGGACTGGTGCGATGACTCCAATCAACTATCGTGCTTCGTAAGCGCACCATAAAACTTGTCATTCACCAGTGATGATAAGTTCCATCAGGGACCTCATTGGACCCGAACGCCAATCCAAATATTCGTCGACAGATTGATTTTTGACGAGCGCGTACATTCGAGTAATCGCTCATACACACTGAAGTGGATCCGCGTTCGCAAAGCAGTTGCGAACGCGGTTGTGTATAAAGATCCAGTACGATTGACGCGCACTCGATGACATCAAGTGCGAGTGCAATAGACTCATTACGCTGTCTTAAAGCATCAGGAGAATGCAGGGATTGGTGTTCCACGCGCCACACGCGCACGCCTTTCCTGTATAAATGATTTCAGCGTAGCTAACCAAAAGAAAGCATTGACGAACGCGCGTGCATGATGCCATTTGTTCTACGGTTTTGCTTTGGAAAAGTTACTACCGCTGCAGGCTGGCAGGAGCGGCGCGTGGAACACCAATCCCTGCATTCTCCTTGATGCTTGGGTAAGACAGCAATAGGTCTATTGTACTGGATCTTTATTAACTGCGTTCGCAACCGCTTTGCGAACGCGGATCCGCTTCCAGTGTGAGTGGCGTTAAGACAGTATCCAATGTGTGACCAGGGCCGGCTTCACTAGAAGCAGCGTCTCAGCTGAGACTGTGTGAAAGAAAGCACTGCCAAAGCCAGCACGCGAGCTGAGCGGGACTCCGGCTGCGTCTCAAGACGCTCGCGCGCGCCAGCCTTTGCAGTGCTTTCTTTCACCCAGTCTCAGCTGGACGTTGTTCCAGCAAGCCGCTCGATGTCAGCTGGCGTGTTTTGTGTATCGCGGATGTATCATAGTGAAAAGGCGGAGAGCTTTCGAAGGAAACGAAGTATGAAATAGTCCGCTATATTTTTCAAATGTTTATACCGAAAAGCTGGCTTTTGACTTTGTGCACTGCTAATTATTTTGGCCCAATAAACGATATTCGATTAGTAAAGTCTGAATCTAAGATCATTTATCCCAGCCCGAAATTAATTTCATGGGCATTTAAGAGCAGAAAATGCTTTTTAACGGTACTTCTTAATCCCAAAAAGTTGTCCGCCCGTCCGTCTGTGTATTTCCAGCTAAATTTATTGAAAACCTTGAAGTGGTGCTTAGGTTAAGTGACGTCAATTGACGTCACGATAACCTGACGTCAGTCTTGTTACGCGTTACGAGAACAAATGTAACCGATTAGAATTACAATTACTTTGTTAAAAAAATATAGCTCATTGACAGTAATCAACTACTGCTTCGCAAAAGTAATTAAAAAACCAAAAGTATTTGTTACTTTTTACGCTACTTATTTAATTTTTATTACCCAATCAAAAATGCATACACATGTTCAAAGTAAATACATTTTTTCCTGCTATTCACACCTAATGCTTATAGAATTCGTCACTTCGTTCAATAATAGAGATTGACAAGAGAAGAGACAGAGAAGAGAAGAGATGGATAAATAAACGGCCACATGCTGTTCATTTATCCTTCACGTACTCGTCACTCGATGGGCAAGTTTCGTGAGACAAATCTGAGTTTCAGGAATGCACCACAGTACTGATTGTTTTTGTGGTTTATTATAAATATGTAATTAAGGTTGTACCAGCCTTAGATTTTCTCCATAGAGCGCTGGAGATTTGTAATAAAATCCAGAAATTTCACCACTTTGAGGCAATTTTGAAATTAAATTTACTTAGATGATAAAAGTGGCTAAGCGAATGGTAGTACGCACTAGAGGTGTCACCTACTTTAATATTAAGACACTGACGGAAAGCCTAAATGTGTTGGTACTCCCGTATTTATGTAAAACAATTTTACATGGTAGTTTACGATAGGATTTTTTAATGGGTTCGACGCGATATCGCTACACCAGGATCTAATACTCCTAGCCAGAGCATCTGTTGTTGTTGCTGTTCTCACGAGCTTGCACGGACGGCGACTCGCGGCAAGATTTGTTTGCTTAACACCGCCGAGATCAGTTTGGCCGTTTTGTCGGAGAATGTTCTTTGTGATCATTCTTTCTGGTGCACCACCCAAAAAAATAGGACCAATTAGAGGCGACGCATGTAAAACTCGTGGCCCCCACACAGTTGCGTTCCACAGCGTTTGAGTGCGTTTGACTCCCTTACGTCGAGAAACAAAAGCGAGTCACCGGCACATCTGTACAGTTCGAATGAAGAGCGGAATCCAATTCCAGGAGTAGCTTGGCACGCGGCATAAAAAAATTACACCATCTTCCCGAGGGGAGCCGTGGGGTGATGCGGAGCATCGTGTTGGTTCCGAGGAAAGAGTCAGTTGCGTGCTGACGTCGAGAGATGGCGCCACCGACTGCCCTAGTGATACCCCCTACGCAAGCCTTCGTCGCGGCTCGCGGCAGAGAAACTTGGAACGCTCGCCGCTCGCCGTTTATTTTTTTTTTTCACACTTGAAGGAGAGGAGACTAGAGGAGGAGAGCTGCGCGTTCGCGCGCAGTGTGAGACAGCGAACGCACGCGCATAGTGCACTCAGCTGGTAGAGAGAGAGAGCGGAGAGAGTAACGCGCAGCTGTTGGAGAGAGGGAAGGCGGAGAGTTGCGCGTGCGTAGTGTGAGTGCGGACTACAAGGCCGCGGGACATAGACCCGAGCAGAGATGCTCCGCATCTAAAACAGAGATGTCCAGGTTCCTCGCAGTCACAACGCAGTCAAATGCACTCAAACATTCTCAAACGCAAACGGGCGTAGGAGGCTTGAGTGACGCCATGACAAGTTGCTGCGACTCGCCGCCGCCAGACGTGCTTTCACTTCTAATTTTAGAGAAACCTCGGCCGATGCTACGACCTAACCGTTCTCAGTTCGTTTCAGCTAACAGCCTCACATCTCCCCCAAGTGGCGTCCACTCTGGTGTGCCCCAAGTCTCTGTGCTTGGCCCTCGCTCTTTTCTTATCAATATTAATGACCTCTCTTCTTGTGTTTCCTTCCCATATTAATTTGTTTGCAGATGGCTGTGTAATTTTCCGGGAAATTTTATGTGATAACGATATAACCACTCTTCAATCTGATCTTAACGCCATCTCTGTATGGTGCAAAACATGGTGCATGGAACTAAACATTAACAAATGTAAACTTATGCGTGTCTCTCGAAAAAATATTAACTCACCCGTTTACTCTCTTAATAATGTGCCTTTAGACGCCGTATCTTCTTATAAATACCTTGGTGTTCACATTTCATCTAACCTAACCTGGAGCGTTCACACCTCTTACGTTATTAATAATGCTAACCGCACGTTGGGTAATCTTCGACGTAACTTTGCAAAAGCACCTTCATCCCTAAAACTACTACTATACAAGGTCCTAATTCGCTCTAAACTCGAATATTCCGTTTCAGTTTCGGGATCCAAGCTACGAAAATTTGAAACATTCACTTGAAATGGTTCAAAATAATTCTGTTCGTTTCATATTGACTAGCTATAATAAAACTGCAAGCATTAGTACAATGAAATCTAACCTTGATCTGCAATCCCTAACATCCCTCCGCAAAACCTCTCGTCTTTGTCTCTTTCACAAACTGTTTCTTCATCCCTCCTTGCGCGCCCAACATATTTTACCCCCCCAATACATCTCATCTAGATTAGACCATGTTCATAAAAGTCGGGATTCCATCGCGTAGAACTAATGCTTTTTTCAGTCATTCTTTCCTCGCACATCAGTGGAGTGGAATGGCCTTCCCGCCCCGACAGCAACAATCAAAGATACCCAGCAGTTCAAGAACGCCATAGCTAACATTGTATAACTAAGAGTCAATTTACTGTACTAATAACCACTGCTTTTTTTAACTTTTATACTTATACATTGTACCCACTCCCTTCTCTAATGCCTTTGGCCCTGAGGGTATATGAAATAAAAAATAAATAAATAAATAAATATGCAGCCTATCTTGGTGTGAGGACGTGGCACGTAACATCGCGCTCCGCGAGTCCCTAGGTCGCACCGAAGAGTCGCACGCCATCAGGAAAGCCCCTCAATGTGGTTGTTTGCCTTGCAAGTAGCACCAAATCATCAAGAACGCCAATGCACAAGCCCGTGCCTGGTGCGGCGCTTGAAGCAAATGGCGCCGCAGCGCAAAAACGAGTGTTTATGGAGCGGCCGCTCAAATGAAAGTGCGGTGCCGCTCTCGCCCGTCGTCTCGTGGTACGCTTTTCTCGCATTCGCCACCAGTGGATGTCGGTACTTGTAAGAAAACGCCAAACGTGAATTTTATCCAGGGACTTAAGCTCACAGCGCTGGCCTGGCTTCCTCGCCTCTATCGACCGCTTCACATCTCGGTCATCTCCTAAACCATCTCATGTTTGTAAAGAAACTAATCGCTGTGCCGTATTTTAACGTTGACATTGCAGACCGTATTACACTTAATTTTCTATCTGTGTGAATGCTATGTTTTCACATTCGGTACGTGCGTAAACCAAGGCGGGCGTTGATGATGATTTCGTGACAACCGTGTATGTGGTCATCCAACTCAGCTTTTGATTCGACTGCGTCGCGTAGCTCCAAAGACAAGAAGACGCTAGTTTGGCCAAATGAGCGCTATACATTGCTTGCGCGTAACGTCCTTGCACCATGCTGGTGGTGTGCATTCTACTTCTTGCGACAAAAAAAATTATAAAAAAAATGAAAGGCGTTTACAACACCCTGTAACGTCGAATTAGAGCGCAGCTCTTGAGGAGATGGATGGTAAGGTAGTGAGGGTAAACCCTCCTCCCTCCTCCTCACTTCCTCATCTTCCTTGCTCCTCCTCCTCCCTCCTCTCCCTCCTCCCCCCTTCCCTCCCCCTCCCCTCCCCCTCCTCCTCCTCCCCGCGCGTTGCATCATGGGAAATGTCCAATAATGCACCGCGCGGTTACCGCCGACGGCGACGGCGATGCCGCTCAAGCCGGAAACGGGCGCCTAATGGTACGTTTACACTTGCGGATCCGCTGGCGAATTCGCCCAGCTTTTGCCGCTGGAGCGAAACGCTGGGCGGAAAACGCGGCGGCGAGGCCGTTTGGGTACAGTGAACTAGAATATAGGGGTAGTGGAAAAATCGTCGGCGGCGCTCCATTGGCCGTGTGAAGCCAGAAGTGTAGACTACCGCGAGTGGCGCTGTTGTCGAAATCCGGAGGACATGACTACTGTAACACGGGATATGGCGTCGCGTGCGTTCTCAGATGGTTTCTGTGGTGTCTATGGACGTTTTCGCAATTTGTTTTCGTGAATGTCAATTGTTTAGCGTTATGATTACATAGGTTCGAGTCTTGTCGCTAAGCAATGAAAACGAAGAGAAGAAGACAGATGCGAACCGCTACGCGCCAGCATGCAAGACGGGTTACCCCGGTTTTCACTACATTGCCCAAGTAAGCTTTAAACATTAATTCATAGACGTTGTAATACCCATAAATTATACACAGGCCACACTAATGAACCGCTAAGATCAAAAACAGCTACGTTTGGCGCGAACTTCGCTGGCAGGAGTGCTCCGGAATCGAACACCAGCGCTACCTGGTAGGTTCTACACGAAACGCCTCACCTGGAAGCCGGCTATTTTTCCACTACTCCTATTCTAGCTCACTGTAGTTTAGGTCCGGACCTATTTCTGCCGCCGAACGAGGCGTTTCGCTGACCGGAAGTGACATTTTTGCGCAGCGCGACGCTGCCTACGTCATGAGTATGCGTTCTGTTGCGTTAATTGAACGTCAAAGACTTACGGTAAGAAACAGAATGGATTTACTATTTACATGACGAAGTTAATCTGCTGTTGTCGGTGATCGCAGTCGTTCCGTACGTCTTCTTCTTCGATCTGCCCCGAGCCAAACCGTTGCTTCGTCTTCCTCGTTTTCGTGAACCGCATATTTACACGAGCACTGTACGGCTGTTTCGCGTGAGTAGGAGGTGCCAAAATTACAATTCACAACACGTTCTTCCGGGAGCAGCAACGCCCGGGAGAGACAGCCGAGGTGGGAACTCTCGCGCCTTCTCGTCATATTTGACCGGATGTTACGAGAACAGCTGCCGCAGCCGCCGCCGCCGCCGCCGCTCGGGAAATAGATGTAAACGCAACCCGCTCGTCGCCGCCGCCGCCGGGAGCGGATCCGCTCCCGCGGCAGCGGAATTTCTTCTCAGGTGTAAACGTACCATAAGGGCTGCGCTTTTTTTGAAAAAAATGCGATAGTGCTGAGTTTACGCTGCAGATACTTGCTCAGCAGCAAGGCCACCACAATGGCAGCTGGTGTGACGTCAGTGCAGGCCCTAAATTCCTGTGCTCGTGCCTTCGCCTTCGCTTGCACTTGTGGTGAAATAGAGCCTTGAGTACACAGACGCTTTGGACACACGCCGAATTACAGCCGCCATTGCTGACTTTCTGTTGTCTTACCGAGATATCCAGCCACTGAAAATGGCGTTGACGAGCCTTTACAAAAGCTCGTCAACGTCAACGCTAAGACACTGTAGAGTCTAACATGGCAATAGCCTCACCTGCTGTGGTAATGATGAAGTGAACGAATAGGAATAACATGAAACAAAACAGGAAGGTATATGTTCATTATTGCGGCGGCCATGCACAGTTCACGAGAGATGCAAGAGTACGTGTAATCAGACAACACAAAAAAGGGCAACTGGATAGCCGAGATGTATCACGCAGAGGCTACAAGCTATCAGAGCCAAACCAAGACTGGGGGAATGTGATTGTCCGGGTTGGCCTTGCGATTCCCGGAGCTCTTGGTCGCGTGGTTTTGCTGTGATTTTTTTATTTTGTATTGTTATTTTGTTTTGATTGATGCTTATGCTGACTGTAACCCCCCCTCCTCCCATGTAATGTCCTTTACTGGGCCTTTGAGGTGCCATAAATAAATAAATGAAATAAATAGGCTGAATTTACATAAATGCGACCGTAGCGAATAGAATAGAGCTTTCACTTTTTGGTTAGAAGCAGATGGGTAGAAGAGGAAGAAGTAGGACGACATGATGTGTGCAATTGGTCCTTCCTCGATTCGATGCGTTTTGATCCCATGCTTGTAAGTGTAGCCACAGTTAGTCTAGAGCAGCTGTCGTCTTCGGCCGCGGTCATGTGCTCCTTAAAGTGAAAGTTAAGGCTGTTTCACGGATTTGCAACGGTTGCATTCACGTGCATCCGAAACCACCGTAACGACGAAAACACCGCAAAAACCGTGACTCATGAACTGCTTCGCGAAGCTATCCATTGCATCGCTTGCCATGCTGTATAAAGCGAACACTTGCCCCGCTGACTTTGTCGTTACGGTCGTTTCGGTTGCGTGCAAATGCAACCAACGCAGATGTGTGAACCAGCGTTAAGGCGCGCGGCAGCGCTAACAAAGCATTGCGCGTTGCCATGGCAGCAATACAGCCCACATAAGTTTTGTCAAAATAATTCTCTAGACGGCAATCAAATCTCGCCGTTCTCTGGCTAAGCCGTTGGTCCCAGCCGATCCCGGCCGCTTCAGGTGAAAATCCAACGGCACGTGCCGCGCTCCGTTTGCTTGACGCCACTTTCTGTGGCTATGAGTCCAATGTCTCATATAATAAGAGACTATGACCAAAGCCTTTGGCGTCCGTTCACTCGCACACCTTGAGCATGGCAGAGGTATGTACTTATCCGATCTGAACTTTTCTCATGTGGTAGAGAAGGCAAGCTGGCTTAGAGCCCTAAGTTACTCTGCCCGAATAGCTCAGTGCCTTTGCTCGCTGTTTCGGTTTTAAAAGTGAAAGGGAGACGGGCGGCGTTGAGGCGTTGTCACGGTATCACTACGTTATACATGCGTCATTTCATCCTCTCAGAGAAGACTGTGAACAAATACGTCTCCCTCAACGGCACGTCATCCCAATCGAATGGCGCCAACTCCCCAATCGGGCTCGAGTCCGACGCTGAGCGTCTTTTGACACGTTGAGTGGACACGACTTCAGCCGAACGTTTTCGCTGCGCTTTTTGTCCAATTTGTGACCGCTTTCGTTCTCACTGGGATGAAATCAAAATTCTAATGTACAGGATTTTAATATTTTACGAGCATTCATTCAGACCAATTCCATAGAAGGCAAGAAAAGTTCTCGCCCACGCCCAGTGTCAAGCTACGGCGCGTGCCGTGCCCCATTGGCTTGGCACGAACATAGCAGGGCGTTTTCAGATAAGATTGACCAAAAGCTGACAGGTTGACTATTTTAAATCAACTGATGTTTTTATATTCCATTGTCTAGTGTCTAGTATAAACAAATCTACACTTAGTTTTCACCAGAAAAAAAAATTTGGGGACAGGAAAAAGCGTACGGCATGAAGGGGTGGACAGTTGCATTAACACGCACTGAAGGAGGGGGCACGTTTGAAAGTGAATAACTAAAATGGTAAACTTAGGAGAATTATGATACTTTTTAGACGGAAACTATGGGTACAGCTCGCTTATATTATGTAGTTAAAATGTAGACTTATTTATACTTCTTTTTCTAAAAATTCCCAAACATGCCTGCTTGAACGACAAACGGCAAAATTTGGAGGCCTGTATCTTATGAAATAATTTAATCACCATTATTTACTTTTAACATAGTATTCTACTTATATATGGCTATTATTTATATATATATTAGGTTTCTGAGTAATACGATAGCCATGATATATTTAGGGAAACATGGGGACAAAATAAAACAACAAAACATTTCGACGCAAAAAAAAGCACACCACCTTCAATTTTTTTTTTTTAATTTGGGCATTAGGTCATACTTTGTTTGGCATTAATTTTTACTAAAAACATGATGCAAAACTTTATCGAGAAAGAAGACGTAACTCCCCAAAGTAGGGTCCTTTTTCAAAGCCTACACGTAGCAGTGACTCCGAGTTCCAGTTTCAGGAAACTAACACACATCTTTCATATATTATTATTCATATGAGGTCACTGACAACTAGAGCAATTGGTCACACAGTAAAAGTGAGAAGAAACTAATACAGCATATTAGAGAGTAGTGATTCGAGAAAAGATGATGCAGTGTGGAGCTTTACTTCCCTGTGTATTTTATATTTAGAATGAAAAAGATAGCTTTACTTCCACATGCCAAAACACACCAAAAATAAAGATAGAATACTAAGATTGTTTAGGTTAGCAATGTATTTCCGGGGACAAACCATTTCAGGTGAGGGGTGCCATCGGGCCGGACTCTAAGAGCTTCGATACTCTCGGTGTACGAATGGAGCGTGGCAAGCCGAGATATTTTATCCTGCGCGAGGATAACGTTTCATGATTCTCATGTGGTGATAAGATAAAGATTACTAGCTATCACCAAGTAAAACAGTACGTTAACGTTAAATACCCCGCGAAGAAAACTGTGATAAATAAGATGTCCCTGTATTCAAAATGAGCAGTCCTTGGGGAATCAAATTTGGCACTTTACGCTAAAACTTTCCTCGATGTACCCATTAAATAACGCTTCTGTTAACCGATTCGACTGTTCGTGCTAGATATAAGTAGGGTTGTTCGTTTTCGGGTTTTATATATTTTTAAATTCGGAGGGTAAAAATCGGGTGCTATTCTTCAAGTTGATAATCGGGGAGAAATTAGGTTTTTTGCGGAAAGATTCCGAAATTCGGGTTCTTTCGGGTTAAATTTACGAATGTACTCAATAATACATTCGTTTCTTTTTTCACTGGAGCGTTTTACGAGTTTCGTAACGCTAACGCGTTAAAATTAGGGGTCTGTTTCAAAATGGTAATCAGGGGGACATCAGGGTTTTCCAGCTCCGGTTAATTGCCGTCGGTTGTTTCAAGGGAAGCACCGCCCACGGAATCCTCTTTTCTCTCAGGTGTCAACAAAACCCCGACCGTTCGAGGGATGGTCGTCTTCGATCAGATATTTCGTTATGCAATAAACCTGTTAAGTTTTCCCGATCTGTTTACGCGACTGAATGGTTCGGACGCTGTTCGTGAGAAAGGTTGGACGCCAGCGAGATGGCCATGCTACCCGAGAGATCCTGCTGGGCGTCGATACCACAGCGGTCAAGGGGGACTGATAGTGCATTTCACCAGCTGCGTGCAGCAGGGCCGAGGCTACATGGCGTGCCGAGGCGGTTCCACCTGCACAGCAGATGTACGGAAATCACCCAAGCTTCAAGGAGAATGCAGGGATTGGTGTTCCATGCACCGCACGTGCTGGCCTCAGCAGTAGTAAATTTTCTAAAGCAAAAACCTGAAACAAATTGTATCTTGCACGCCCGTTCAACAATTTATTTTGGTTATTTACTTTGAATCTTTTATATGGGGAAGGCGTGCGCGTGTGGCGCGTCGAACACCAATCCTTGCATTCTGCTTGATGCTTGGGTAAATAGAATGTCACAGTGAGTTTTGCGCGCTCGTTGGGCGGTTGGTTGAAAGACGTGTAGCGTCCACAGTGCTGCACGCAGCTTGCGAAATGAACTATGGGTCACTTTTGTCCCGAGGTATTGTAGCTAGCGCGTGTGCACCGCAAACTCCGAGCGGCGTAAAAATAAATAGGTTGGTTATGTGGTTTTGGAATTCGGGGAGAAATCGGGTTTAACCCGATTCTCCTGAAACATGTTCAGGGTGTAAAAATCGGGTAAAATCGTGTTTTACCCGAAAACGAACAACCCTACATATGAGTCACTGGTTCCTTCTGTTGAGGACTTGCAGAGCCGCCACGCGTACCAAGACTGAATGCCAGGAAAGGCGCGCAACGTCAGCGACTCTTGTTTTTTGTTGACGATACCGAGCAATCTCATTTCCGTCCAGACACACAAGATGCACCAGGTTTCTTGGATAGAACGTTCCCCATTGTCCTGGCCGTCTGAATAGCGTTTATTGAACGTTCGCTCAGGTTGTTCAGCGTGGCCTGGTGCTTCACGAGTCCGCCAACTCCGTCGCATGCATTTTCCCCATGTCCATATGCAGAAAATAACCACTGTGCTTGTGGGCAATCGTTCTGTGCAAACTGGTGAAGCTGGTAGTGATTCTTAAAATGAGTGACGGCCCCGTCACTTATGTACGTCACGTGCGAGTATACCGCAACGCTGTCTTCAACCCACTCTTTCACTTTTTCTAGAGCCAAGCAAGCGTGAGCGGCGTCTTCACACAGGTCCTCACTGATGATAGTAAAGCTGTTTGTAGATTTTCTTGTCGTCACTATACATGTAAATATCGTAACCTTTTTTTTTCCAGTGGTATGCTTCAACTTTGTCAGGAAGCACGATGGTCCAGTTTTCAGCAAAGTCAAAATGAAAGACAATTCTCCCGCGTTGCACGCACTGTTTTTCATCGTAGATCGCTTTATCTTGCGTTTGTCGGATATGGTTGTGAAATATCCAACTTTCAACCGTTAAGGCCCGTTCACACTCTTGCGACCTCTTAAAAAGCCTTGAAACCTCTTACAACAAGAGGACACACTGGCGCCATCTATTGGGTAGCAGTATAAACTTGGCGGTCCGGCGTATTTTCTATTTCTCTCACGCATTATTCTTTCTTTCTTGGCTCGAAAAACTTTTGACAACGTTCTAAACGAGCCTTTCTCATAGTTATTACGCACATTTGACCTCGGAAATCCCGTAAAACCTTTTGCTCTTGTGAATAGCAGTTCCAGGCTCACCGCATAGACGGCGCCGGAGTGCCAGTGTGTTCCCTCGTCCGTTAAGAGGTATCAACAGGTCTCGTCTCTCTCGGTCGTACTTGGTTGCAAGAGTGTGAACGGGTCTTTACTTGAGCGACTTTTAAGAAAGTTTCAAACTCCAATGTTGTTGTGTTTTTTTTTCACAAGGTCACCGGACACCCATGTTGTAAGCACAACCTTTGCAACCTCTGGGATATAAAGTTCCTCGAGTGTTCCGGTTCCTCGAGTGTTCTAAGGTATGAAGTTCCTCGACTGTGATCACTGCCCTTTTGGGCAGTGATCACAGTCTCCTTAAAGGCACAAATTTGTTAGTGGGTCGCACGGGAATGCTGAGTTCATTTCACCAGTGTTGAATGTTGAGCCTGTAACGTTCTCCACAGCGGCAATACAAAAGTAATAATTGGCGCAGCACACACAAACGCACACTTCCTGGTGTGCAATGCATTTGACCATTCTAGGGCGCAAAGAATAAGATTTCGTTAGCCCAACGCCGAAATCAGGATGTTTGTATTTGTATACACGAAAGGCCTCTCGGATTGAGCGTGTCAGGAAGCGATTTTGCACGAACGTTTTCTCCCCGTCGAGCATGCCGAATATCACATCCTTCTGGTTGGGACCTTGGCGTGAACATTGTATCTCTTTTTTCGTAAAGTACTCTAGGGCAGCAGACACGTTCTCAGGGCTCACCTTGCACCTCGTGTAAAGATCCGGCTCACACCACACGCAATGATTTTATTTACCTAGAGCGCAAACACTGTCGCCACGTTAACCTTTCCTAGGTTAACATGGCGACAGTGTTTACGCTCTATTGTATTTAGGCGTGGCTCAAGTATTTTGGGTTCTTCTGTCGGTCGGTGGGCCTCTTTGTGCCTGATATTATCGCCCGTGACGCCAGCGAGTGGGATGGCGACAGGCACGACTGCTCAGTAAACAGTCATCGGCAGCCATATTTTGCTGGTGAAAGCGAACCCCTCATCCTTGACAGCGAGCGGGGAAATGCGAAAAAAGATTGTATCGGCCGTTTTGCTAGAACTAGCGACGGGTGTCGTCTGCTACTTCCGTCAACTATCGCGCCATAATCGTGAGCTTTGCGAGGAAATGATTGTTGCTAGCCACAGAACACTATCACGAAGAAAGGGAGTGATTGACTATGTTTTTATTCTAGATATAAGTCAGGGATATATATAAGAGAAAAGATGGAGATAGAGGAGAAGAGAGAGGAGCATAAAGTGTCGTAGGAAAATAAAGTAAACAAAGTTCCCATTGGCCGATGGTTGCAGCATCTTTTCTCGGATCCCTAGTTCGTAATATAATAGCTCTTTGTACACAATAGTTTCTCCTCACTTTTACTGTGTGAACCATTGCTATAATTATCAATGGCCTCATCTGAATAAAAATATATAAACGATGTGTGTTAGTTTTATGAAACTGGATCTCAGAGTCACTTCTCATATAGGGCACTGCTACTTTGGGACCGTACTTTGAGGAGTTGTGTCTTCCTTTGTCAATCAAAGAATTCAACATGTTTTAATAGAAATAAATGCCGCAATAGAATTTGACAGGGTACCCAAATTTTAAAAAAAAATCGAAGGTGGTGGTGGTGTTTTTTTTATTCGCATCGGAACTTTTCGTTGTTTGATTTTCCCCCCATATTCGCCTAAATATATCCCAACTACCGTATCACTCAGATACCTTATATATTTATGTATTTAAAATAATAGCCATGTATAAGTAGAATACTATCTGAAAGGTTTATGTCAATGACTAAATTATTTCATGAGATACAGACCTCCAAATTTCGCCATTTGTCGTTCGAGCAGGCATGTGTGGCGATTTTTAGAAAACAAAATATAATAGAAATAAATGATAACTATGTATTAAAAGCACGGTGGAAGTAGCGGAAGTTCATCTCGCACATGGAGTGTCATACTTGACTGCGACTTTGTAGTCGAATCTGGCGGTGATAAACCTGGACGTCCCATCAAAAAGAGTGGCTTTTCCGCCAAAAAAGTGCGTTGTGAAGGACTTAACGGAGGGGGAAATGCGGTTTACGAAACCTCCCTAATCGTGTCTTCGCGTACCGGAGGACTGAGGTGCGAAGAGTTGAATACATATTGCCATCGTGGTTGGCGTTGTGGATGTTAACTCACGACTGCCTCGAATGCTTGGTGATCGGTAAAGTTCGCAAGGCGAGACGCTAGATGCTCAGTAAAGTAAGTGGACAAACTGACCTGCATCTGGCCACAACGCGGGTGGTCAGTGTGGGCGCGACGCATATCCAGAGCATACTTGTACGGTACTCATTACCTATAATGAAATTGCTTGTAATCGATTACCTTTTAGAGCGCAGCTCTTAGGCGCACGTTTTCGGGTTGAGCGGCGTCGGCGTCGCCGTCGCCATCGTAGGCGTAACCGCGCGTTGCAATATGGGACGTTTCCTCGCTAAAACTAGCGGGAAAATATTCCCACTAGGAGAAACTGTTCCGCTAAATTTGGCGGGGAAACGTTTCCCGCTAAATTTAGCGAAAAAAATGTTTCTGCTAAATTTAGTGAGAAATTGACGTCACGTGACCTCAACACCAATTCTGTTTCCCAGCTAAATTTAGCGGGGAAATTTACACCACGACTTGTTGTCACGTCACCTATGAATAAATTCAGCGGAAGGAGGAGATGGAGGAAAGGAGGACGAGGAAGAGCAGGAAGAGGAGGGGAAGATGAGGAGGAGAGGGCATGGAGGAGGAGAAGGGGCGAACCCTCCCCTCCGTACCCTCCTCTCCTCCTCAAGAGGTGCGCTCTAGTTTCGCATTACAAAGCTTTGTAGACGTCTTCCATTTTTTCAGTAGTATTCTAGTTATTCGAATACATTTATTAGAAAGTGATCACAAAAGTACTTTGATTACATCTGGAAGTACTAAAATTACTTGTACCTGTTACTACTTTTTCTCTCCTTTCTAAAGGCGCCTTTTATACGAGTTTCCTACCTAGGAATCTTAAAACCACGCCTCCGGCACAGGACGATGGTTTACCAACATTAGTGGATCAAGAAGATAAGAAGTTTATATTTTAATTAAAAATTGCACGAAGAAATCAAATAGCAAGAAGAAATCATTGTTAAACCAGAAAAAGAAGCAGTCCTTCATAAACTCTGAAGTAATCTGAAAAGTTACGGTTACTCTTTCAAGTCACGGCCAATCACTTTTCTCCTCAAGTAATCGAGTAATCTTATTGAATACTTTTAAATAAGTGCAATTTTAATTGTAATCGATTCCGTTTTTTGAGCATCGTGTACAAGACTGGATGATCGCGAGCCACGGATCCCAGCCTTTCTCTCCACGCCTGCCTCTGTGGCGGAGTATGGCCTTGGGGCGGCGACGTCATTAGACAGAATCTGCAGCAGGGACGACGCAAGTGGAGGTGTTGGCTTTCCCGATGTTGATGAGCGGTGAAGGGAGCGGGCAATGTTGATGTTTAGCGATGAGCTGAGAGAGGTCGCATGCGGAGAAGCGAGGCGACAAGTTTTGGCAGAACATAATTTTTGCTTCGTGTTGGGCTGAAGAAGTAGAGATGTTACTGTAAAATTGAACGCGGTGGAGGTTTCTAAAACCTCTGACATTACGCGAGACCACTGGATACTGCCATAGTGTGATTTCGTATAACGCGAAAGTAATGTTTGAAAACACCTGTTCTGAAGTTATCGATAGCACCAAGCATCTGGCTGCAAAGACGCTCTGTTCTTTATCCAGGGTAAAAAGCTCTTGCATCGCTTCGCTGGAGAAGCACAATACGGCAATCTCCTTTAGTGCCTCAATTGAAAGGGTGTTCATCGGGGCAGTCGACATCTTCATGAAGAAACCGGGCAAAACATCAAAAGGTATTATGTTGAATTCACAGCGCAAAATTACTAGGAAGGATAGACAAGGATGACAGGATAGAGCGCAGCGCTCTATCCTGTCTCCTTGTCTATCCTTCCTTGTATTTTGCGCTGTGAATTTAACATAATGATCAACCAACTAGCCCACCAGATGATAGTGATGAATCAAAAGATACTTTTGTAAGCCAGCTGTTACTCAAAATGCTCAAAGTCAATACAGTGTTATTGCCGGCATCAATAAGCGGTCAAGTAAATATTTTACCCTCTTATGTCTTACTCAAGGACAGCAATGTTGGAAATAACGCCACGAAAGGAACGGATTACTTTTTTGGGGTAACGCTCAATTATTTCCATGGAAGGGTTATGGTAACGTTAATTATTTATAATTTAGAAGTTGATTCCTAACTATTTTTAGTAAAATGTACATGTCGGGCTAAACGAATCACTGACCCCGTCGATTGCTCTCCCGCCTTTTTATACCCGCCTTTTTGAAAGCCCGCCTGATAGCCACAACGATCAATAGTTTTTCAAGAATGTTGCTTTTATGCCACTCATGTCATTCTTCAACATTGGTTTCTGCATGGTTCAAATGATGAATCTCTTATAGTCGGTGAAAGGCTAAGAAATGAGTGGACAGGTCCGCCTCCACCAAGCACTTGCTGCTACGTTTCACCGGGCTTCGGCTGCGCGCGCGACCAAGTGTTACCAAAGGCACAAAGCTCGATATAGAGGCCGATTGCGCACTGAACTCAGCATGTCACCAACTTTAGTAAAAAAAAATACTTGACGCTGTAATTAGGGGTTTTTAGCAAACCGTTACCGTGTTCCGCGTACCTCGCCACTGGAGCCTTTGAAGCATGCTTTAAGGAGGTTAGGACAGGTTAAAGAAGTTAGGACAAAAAAACAAAATCTGTGATAACTATATACTGCTAAGACACATTGTGTGTTCCTTCAATCCTGTTAAATATGTTTTGAGAATGACGCCATAGTTTCGTGGCTAAATCGATTTATGTGCGGGACCCTGGTATCCACCCAATTCGAAAAGGCTACCGTGGTTCGCGGGTTGGAGACGTCGCCTGCCTACCGCGTGACCCCTGAACCCTTGAACGCACTCAAAGTCTCTTGGCGCGCTCGATCTCCAGTTTTCTCGTTTAACTTCCGCGTTTCGAGCATGCGGTCGGTCACGATTACGTGTAAGGCACCGGTCGCTTCCACGAAGTCTTTGACTCTTATCGCAGCAGCGTTGACGGTGATTGTTATCAAGAGGGTTTGACCCTGGTCATTTTGACTGCGACCCGCTGGCGACCAGCTCCAGCGACGACGATTCACGGACGAACTCGCCGTGGTCGCCGTCGTCCGTGAGCAATTCCCAGGTGCATGCAGGGTGGAAGGTCAAAGGGCCGGGTGCGACAGCGAGAATAGCGCTTGAGGTGAAACAGGTAGTGAAAAGGCAGTAACGGCCATATAGAGGTGAGTAACTACTGCAATCATTATCGTTTCACACTTGGTCTACGAGCGTAGCATACGCACATTATTCTGCTTGAGCAATAATCTTTCCTCTGCGCCCGAAAAGGTTGTGCACCTCTGTCGTAGAACTCCACAGCAGATCGGCATGAGCGTCGTGTCACCTGTGGCCTTGTCGTCCGTCCTTCTGTCCGTTGGCAGCAGGGCTTCGGGGATGCCCATGTAGTGGGGCAAGTTGCAGTCGTACCAGACGAGCAGTTCCTCCTCCGCCGGAATCGTCTGGAAAACAAAGGGACGCATTTTAAACAGAAAGCCGTTTCGAGGGTCTTCCGAAAGGCGCTCATACACTTTAGAGCAGAATGATGATTCTTCCATTTCTACAACCACTGATAGAATCCCAGGGCGTGACTGTGTATTACTGCTCCCCTTCTTGAGCGTTCTCATCGGCCGCAATCTGCACAAGAAGAAGCTTGGGACTCGCAACGCCTTTCTTAAGCTGTCAGTGGTATCATAACTTGCACCAAACTTTAAAAGAAACGCTTTACGGCAGATCAAGCCAACTGTATTTTTGTATTTGACACGCAGAACAGTTAGAACCAGTCTCTACATAGATAATACAAGTCCTTGGTAAGTGCCTAGTAACATTGTATTTGATCTCTAAGGTACATGTCGCGAAATCGCTGTAGATTACGAAGAGTTGGTTTATGAGCTCTGAGCCGGCGCCCCATCACAGTTCAGAATGTGCTCAATAGGATCGGTATTTGGCACGTTGGTAGCCAGGACTTCAACTGGAATTCATCATTGACGTTCTTCAATCTACTGCTGCCCAATCCTGGTTTTGTGACATGAAGCGGAGTCATGCTAGAAAATTCCAGTTCTAGTGGGTAAAACAAGCCGCGAATGGTTGTAACTGGTCACCATGGTCTTGATATCCCAATCTGCCCTTTGTCAAACTTCGCTTAAATCAGCAGCGTTTTCCATTAGCAGCTCACATAGTCAACAAAGTAATCTCTCTTGATATCCGGCAGCCGTAATCTAACATCTGCACAAGAAAATAGTAAATGACGTGGAACGCGGATGGCGCGTCAGCTACGACCACTCATTTCCACAATGTAGGGTTGGTTATAATATTTTGTCTGACTAGTGTATAGTTCACATAGAACAATAATACAATTATAGAAATGATGACTAACTAGGTACCATTTTGCACCTCCTATAAAAAATTGAAGATAATCGCGGTGCACAAATTATTTGTACCTAGACAGCTGTGGCTAGATGAAATATAGCTGCACACTTTATAAATATGCACGCTCTCTTGACATGTCATTAACTCAACCTCAGAATGCAGAAGAAAACATATCCCGTTCCGTGCAGGCTGCTTTGTCGCTCTGCCGTTTTGCCATGTGCTCTTATGTCGCACTGGTGTATGACGCTCTGCTGTTTTGTCGCGTGCAATTTTGACGCCGTGCTGTTTTCAATCGCATTATTTCGACCATGCGGTTTTGTCTCGTGCTTTTTTGGCATGTGCTCTTTGGTTGGGCTCCCGTTCTGGCCAAACCACAGAGGCTACCCATTTTTGTTCGAAGAGACACAAAATCATTATTGATAAAAATGAACCGATTACCACATGTTACGAGGTGGATGTTTAAAAAGCAAATTCTATAGTCGCACAAATCCCAAAATACGCCTCTGGTTTTCGAGAACAAAAATATGACGCAAAAACGGTTTTACGTTTCGTCGTAGTGAAGAATTTGCTCTGCATACATATTTTTTCAACGGCTTTTGAGACATTACCCCTTTTTTCTGCACGATGTCAAATGAAATCGCCCTTCTAGGATTGGCGTGCTTCAGCTCACATTCCCGAATTTGTTTTGGAGTAACCTGCATCCAAAGAAAACCAACTTATTTATGATATCGAGTGACTTGATCAAATATATAAATATTCAAGGCAGATAACTTGGTGGCCCGACTCTTACCCAAAAAGGCTACAACTAGTCTTTAAACTGGGAATTTATTCTCCTTTCTTATGGAATCAAAACGTTACGCTGCGACGCAAACCATCAGGCGCAGATGAATCATGTCTAAGAGCATCTTAAGGCACATATGGTACGTTTTTCATACTCTTCTTTGGTGTCAACGTCTCTCGGCGTCAACGCGCCCTGGGCGAGGAAAAGGTGGCCAGCTCCATGGGGCTGCGTGCCGCCCCGCGTCGGTCGGGTGCCGCGCAGTGTCGCCAGATCCACTAGGCCTAAAACAAATCTGACAACTGGCGAAAACCACCTGGTTATAGTGTACTGGTACTGAACACGGAAGGTTAGTTAAAGTTATAAACCGTTTTCATTTTACATTTGAACAAAAATTAACTAACGCTCTCAAAATATTGTGATACACGGCTACACGCAGACTGACTCGGATGTTCCAGAATTCGCGACCGGCTGTGCTTCCCCTGCCCGGGACCCTGATGTGTGTTCGCATGGCAAGCCACTTCCGGCGTTTCCGCTGAGATCTGGCCTGGCTGTTGAGGCGCTGAGTGTACAGACCAACCAACGTTACTAGATTGCATCGTTGGCGAAACTCCCCGTGGAGGGGGGACCTAGCTCACTCCCTTCAGTTCGCCTCCCGTCGTTTGAGAGCACCATATAGATTTTTGTTTCAAAGCTGAGTGTTCTATAGATTACCGTGAAACGTCATTTAGACGCCGTGCATCGAAACGTACGCATTCCATGGAATACACTGCAGTTACTATAGCAACAGCCCCCCCCCTCCCGAAAAACAATGGCGCATCGAACGACGGGAGGCGAGCCGGGGGGGGGGGGGGGGAGGAACACTGCTCGTGCAGGCAGTGTCTATGGACAGTTCCGTAAGTGAGCGAATCCAGTAACTGTTTACACCAATTCAACTCTCCTACGTCATGCCGCGATGGTGGCGCTTCCTGCGTATTTGCGATCTGAGGTGTGGGCGAAAGTCACCACCCAAGTTGTGTATTGTGTTGCTTTGGAACAAACCAGACTAAAACCTGCCTTCTCGTCAGAACGACGCGACTGGGACTGCACCAGAAGTGCAGGGAAATATGTCAAGATCAGTTTTAACGTGATTCCTTCCTGACCGGTTCTTCTGTGGACGTGGATAGATGCCATGAAACGGGAAAACCAGACGCTGTCGGACTTCAATTGGTTGTGCGAGAAGCACTTTAGGTTGATTTCGCGAAGACTAATGGCCGTCAGATTTATTTGGCTTATTCAAAAATTAATGGGGGAAAACCCTAAAGTTGCCCGGACCACCCGCGGACCTCGTTCAGTGAGCCTTCACGTTGAAACGTCCGTCTCTTTGTTCAAACAGTCGTCTGGTCTTTCAAACCCGTCTCCTTGTTCAAACCGTCGTCTGCGCGTTGAAGAGACAACGGCCCATAGACCACACGTTGATGCGGCAATCACGAAAAGAAGTGCAGGCTTCAAATAGTACTTTTAAAATTTCAGGTTGCTTGGAATATGTATGGGCTCGTTGTAAAATAGAATTTACAAGGGGATGTGGATCATTGTTAGTGGTGACTAACACCGACGCCCGGAGAAGCGGTCTCAGGAACTTCAGCGGGAACCATAGCCAGTCTGATGTCGGGTAGCCCTGGCGACTCCAGCGATTCCTTTGATGTTGCCCTTGCATATCAAGTTTTGGGTCCGCTTTGTTTGCGGGTGTTTGCGACGAGCGTCTGCAGCAGCGCATTCTCACGGAGCCGGAAATGACGTTTCAGAAAGCGTACAACATGGCGGCCCGCACGGAAAGCGCCGCAATCAGCAGCAGTACCTAAGAACAACAAAGACCGAAGATAAAACAGATTGTTCAAGGTGCATATAAAGAAAAGTACACCAGCACTGAAAGACCATTCAACAGCTTAGCGTTGCTTCCGCTGCCTCGGAACACATTCCGCGCAAGGCTGCC